>JAKSZP010017557.1:0-70353 GCA_022478985.1 Massospora cicadina
AAAAAATGCAATTCCATGAGAATAAGGGCATAACTGATCAGCTGGACAAGGCCTTCCATCAATTGCACATGGATGCAGCCAATCCAACCAATTTGCGACCATTTGGTGACACTACATAGAAGCTATACTGTGTTGAGCGGAAATGGATTAGCATTGCTGAAGAGGGAGGGGTATGCATAGACAGTTGCCAATGTTTAACCATGATAGAAACATACCTGAACATTTTTAAGCGGTTTTAATTTGTAGTAGAAGAGGCTTCCAATTGTCAGAAAGCTAAACTGCTGTTATCTGCTCTACATGTTAAGAGCGCCAACCAGGTCACATGTTACCTTACTAGTAGTACCGCAACATATCAAGAAGAGAAGGAGACTGAGATCTGCCTGTTTGCGGGTGTGGTGAAAATGGCACAGCGCAAGGCAGAGTTTTTGACTATACAGTTTCAAAAGAGCGGGTCATTGGTGGAGTTTGCAGAGTGGTTTGCAGCTGAGGCTCATGTGTTGTTAAAAGTGAATATCTTAACTAACGAGGAGGTGGGAATAGCAATGATGCGGCTGTCAAGCCATATCAATAACTTTATAATGCTATGAACCACATTCTTAAAGATTATGCTGAGCTATCAAATATTGTCAATTGTTTATGCCGTCTAGCTATCAGATTTAGTGCCCCTAATATGGAATGAAATGCCCCTACAACTACCAAAATCCCGTTGAGAGATGGAACCCAATGGCTTGGATACAGACCTTTGGGTAATCCACATCCACTTAACGCTCTGGTAGTTACTTTCCATCACCATTATACTCAACCAGCTCTTCATTAGCCGACTTAAAATCCATCATTTGATTTCTGACTCGGACCTGTGTAACTGATAAAGAGATGAGTGCCATTTACAAATTCTTTTTTCTTGTGCGGCCAAAGAGGCCATAATGTGGCTAGCTGTATGGGTAAACTGTATGCCCATGTAGTACCAGTTGCCCTGAACATATAAGGAAATAATCAGTTGAAGTAGATACGGGACGCTCTACTTTCACTAATTAAAACTCAATTGTCTCTGATGATTCCCACAAGTCACATTGTGTCAGCCCTGGTATACACCCTGTTGATTATTATATCAACAAACCCCTTGTGTTGTATTGGCTTCCAATTAAGGGAGAGACACAAATAATGTAGATTCAGTGTTCCGCTGAGATATGCAAAAGCCATATGCCTGGCAAATCCCCTGAGTGGAATGGTAAAGTCAAAGGCGGACCTTCAACAAAAGGTGTAAACCTAGAGGGGGCGACTGTGGCGATTTTAGTAGAAATAAAAGCCAGGAACATCCTTAGGTCGGCACTGGTATTATCACTTTCTGGATAACCAAAAGCCCTTGGATGTTCATGTGCTAAACAATAAAGGTTCTTCTTATTAGGAGTGTACATACTGTGATATTTTTGTACAAAATACCAAAATCCGTGCTAATATAGATACTTGCACTCCCATCAATATTATATCCACCAAGCTCATGGTTAAGCTTTTGTGGAAGCCTGATGTGGAACACCAAGTAGTATATGGGACTGTGGGGGCACAGAGCACTGTGTCAAAGGGCGCTTACAGCATTTTGCCTTTAAGGTTTGGTTTGGTTGGTGCGTCTGCTCCAACTATGGTTTTGCCTAACAATAACTACAACACGTTGATTTTCGCTGCATTAATGCGGTGATTTGAGGCAATGGTTAATAAGGTGGAAGAACCATCAGTATTCTAGGACAACAGATCCGCAATTTATGTTACCTCCAGCAGAGCCCCAAAGGACTCAATCTGCTCCATTCAGATCTATCTAGCATATAGCAATACGGTAATTAATTTTTGATATTGGCGGATGAAGCGGAGGACCAGAGCCCTTCCTAGCCAAATTTATGAGTAAAATGGTATTCCGCTATGGGAGGCAAGCTCAAAACATACCTTCTGGGCATCAGGTCATAATAGGGACAGAGCTCAAAATAGACATCCCTGAAGGGCTATATGGGGAATGTTTTGGGCCTACCAGCAATTGTGGCTTGAACCTCATGTGGCTCTGGGCTACTGTTAACAGGACATGGAGAAGTTAAGGTATTGCTAGCGAACCTACAGAAGGAGCCATGACGGTCCAAAGGCACCAATTAGTGGCTTATTTACACTTGATCCCTATTAATGAAGTCCACCATATACCATAATTTTGGGTCTTTGGAGGACCTCAGCCTGCCTGTAAAAACCTCATTCAGCATAATGACAGTTTTTTTGCGGGAAGCTCTGACTGGGCTTTTGGAGGCACAGAAAGATAATGTGATGGCCCTGTTTGAAAAATACAGAGATATTTTGCTTCCAATGACCATAAATTGGTATGCACACATGGGGTGGTGCATTGGGTAGACACAGGAGAACACCCTCCCATTTAGTCACAGCCCATCTGATGCTCCAAGGCTGTGGAGGAAGTAGTTTACGATGAGGTAGACAAATTAATTGATAAGGGGATGTTAGAGCCATCCAAGAGTCATGGGCATCTCTGGTGCTAATTGTTAAGAAAAAAGAGGCACCAACTGGATGGTCATCAATTACTGGAAGCTCAATAGCATCACTAGTAAGGATTACCATCCTCTCCCACAGATTGATGACGCTTTAGATTGGTTGGGAGGCTCTGACTACTTCTCTGCCATGGACTTGATATGGGGTACTGGCTGATTGAGTTGCCAGTTGTGAAACGTGAGAAATGTGCTTTAATCACCTCGAAGGGGTTGTTCCAGCCTGCATGTATGCCGAGGGGTTTATGCAACGCCCCGGCTACGTTCCAGTGTGTTATGTATTTAATCTTGGGTGACCTGAAGCTGTCCTGCATTTTAGTTTACTTCGATAGTATGAATATGTTCTCATGGATGTTCATAGAGCATCTTGACCACTTAGAACAAGTATTACATTGACTTTCTGCTGCTAACATTAAAATCAAGCCTCGGAAATGCCATTTTTTTCAAGGAGCAATTGGAATACCTTGGATTTGTGGTGGATTCAAAATGGCTTAAACATCTCACCAGCAAAGGTGGAAACTATACATAAGGTAACTTGTTTCGCAATAAGAGAGATATCCAGGTGTTTTTGGGGATGGTCATTTATAGCGGTTCATTTCCAACTTTAGCAGTATTGGGGCACTGCTCTTTGAGTTACTAAAAAGAACGCAACCTTCAACTGGACAGAACGATGTCATAATTCTATTGATCTCCTGGGGAACGCATTTGATAGTGCGCCTGTTTTGCAATATCCTAATTTCTCATATTTATTTGGGGAAGTTTGACCAGGGGGATGTACACTTCTGATATAACAAGGATAAAATAATAATAAACAGTGAATAAATAAGGAAACCCCAGAAGGTTCATAGCCCTCCTGTTGCCTCCAGGACCACCAAGTTTATGAAAATGGGTGGACTTATGCTGACTTGACCTTTAATATAGCATGAGTGAAGGAATGAGTCAATATTCAGGAACCCTATGGGGAACCATGAATTGATTATCCTTCTGTTGCGCGGGGTCATGTTTCCAAACAACCATGCTTGAAAATGTTCTAATATATGATAGTGAAAACAATCAATACTACATCGATGAATCCCCCCCTTGGGTTGGGACCATCTAGTACTAAAAAAAACAATCAATACTTATTGGAGAGTAGGCGTTTCTCCTGTAAATGAATTCAATACTGTAGTATGTATTGTCCATAGTGTTATTGCTACTATTAACTCCCGTAAAGAGGAATGTAATAGGTGACTCCATGTTGAGAGCAAACATATTCCTAGCCAAGCTAAATGATTTTCCATTGTCTTGGCGGAATAGGCGCACTACCACTGTACAGATAGCTACCAATGTTGAAAATTGTTCTAGGAAGTGTACTAAGCTTCCATATTGGCCTCATATTGTGAATGATGATTGGGAATCTTTTGTTCATTCTGATGTACGATAAATTCTCCACATGCATCTCCATACATGTGCCCATACCCTGGGTTGTAGTAGTGAGTGGTGTGTGTATCTCCAGATTATTCTTTTGGTCTCCAAGCTGTATGGTATGTCCATTATTGTCCAGGTAATCAATTCTGGCAATGGTACACGGATTTTGGTTTATTATGTAATCTGTAACTAATTGGCCATTAACTTCTAGTCTGTGAGTTATCCTTGAGCGACCTCAGTGATTGGTTTACCCTCATATGTGGAACTTCTACTCTGCTCTTCTCATGGCTAAAAGTATTTGTTTAAAGTGTATAGGAGTGCCATGCGGTCCTGCAGCAATTGAGAGAGATGCCAGGTACTTAATCCATGAGATTGGATGATCTGGTTTTATTAATTGGAGCGCTAGTGAAAAATTAGATCTTGCTGCTCTAGCCCAATGTATGTCTGGAAGGTAAGGAATAGTTGCATGAGCTATCCAGGATACTACTATATGGACCGCTCTCTCTACATAAATAGTTAGCCCCATAACTCCATTCCTCATAGGGCCAAATAGAATTTCAAGGCGCACAAGGACTTTATGGCTAGACCAAAGCCATCCCTTTATTAAGGCATATATTGTGTTAATAACGGTGAAAAATAAATTGCATGAGCCGTAAACCATATGATTGATAATATTATGGAATTGGTTATCACAAACCATCCAGTTAGACCTTTTTGATGTCCTTGCAAGGAGTCAATGCGTTTTGTTATTTTATCTAGGAGTTTATTTTCCATCAAGGTGTTGACTTAACCCCTACCTGTAACCATATCCAAGTGGTGGACAGGTCCAGCTTCCAGCTTGGTAGTGAAGGGAAGTTCCAGTGGGGTAATTGATGATCTTTGCCTCATAGGTCTGGTGATGAGTCTTAATGTTGTATTGGTCTGCTGACCCAAGGTGGATGGCGTTCAATGGGCTGATATTTCCCCAGGAGTATAATCTAAGTTTTCCAGTATTAAGTGATGTGTTGCTTATGGATGAGTATTCTTGTATTGCTCACTCAATTATGTGAGCATCCTGATTGTTGGATATACCCAACACACAGTCATCAGAAAAAGCCATCATTTTGATTGGTGGTTAGCCATAGATATTTATTTCATTAAAAAGGACATTTGTATTCCGTATTAGGGGATTAAGGCTAAGATTATATGTAGAGGGCTTAGAGGGTCCCCTTGTTTGAGTTCCCTCTGTGGAAAAACTAGGTTAGTTAAAAAGCCTTCTCCGCGCACAGCCGTAGTGGATGACTCTTTGAACAACATCACCCAGTTTATGAAACTATTTTGGAATTTGAATTTTGAAGGAAGGCCCTGAGATAAGTCTAGTTCACCCAGTCATATGCCTTCTGTTGATCTAAAAAGACAAGCGCTCCAGAGGCTTTAGATTGGCAGACATTTGCAACTGAGTGAATATTGTCCCATATGGATCTTCTTGGGAAAAATCCATTTTGTGCTAAGGATATCACATCAGTTGCAATTTCTCTTAATCATTTGGCCATAATTTTTGTAAATTTTTTAGTGGCAGTATTAGTTAGAGAGATTGGGCGCCAATTAAATAGCCATAGACTATCTCCTTTTTTTAATAGAGTGACAGTGAATGCTTATTTACCTCTATGTAGAAGGCATGTTAGTATAATGCACTTATTCATGGAAGCTAAAAGAATATTAGAAATGTAAGTAAAATTTATATAAAAAGCATAGGGAAGCCCATCAGGTTCAGGACATTTCCCTCTTGGTGCACTGGGCACTGCTTCCCATAATTCCTCACATGATGTTAATTTAATTAAACTATTCTTTTTGCTGCAGTGTTATGTGCATTTGCAAGTTATTTTTCAATTTTTGCTGGTTTGACCAGGTCAGTTTATATAATTTGTATAAAACCTGTGTATTTTGGTCAAGACTTCTTTGGGTGTTTCCGCTTTGGATGTATCCCATCGTTGGACCTGTGTGAAGGCTCCATGTTCTTTTGGGTGTGAGATTAATAAAATAACCAAACAAGTTTTCCGTTTTTAGGTTTTTTGCTCTGTATTGAACTCCAATGCGGTGTTTGTGTTTGCACTACAGGGTGGTTAGCCATGCAGAAACCTTTGCCCATTTATGTCCCCATCCAGGGCTGTATCATGTGCATGGGACATTGTTTTCCAGGTGAATAATTTTAGCCAAGGTGTGTTCAATAATGGCTAAAACTGCTTTGTATCTTCATGATGTTGTATGTTTAATCTATTATATTGATGATTTTTTGGTCTTTTCCCAGGTGATCAGTGCGTCTGAACAGAAAGGTGTTTGAAAATCCCGCGTTGAGGACATTTCCTCCACCCAAAATTTGAAATTTTCAAGTCGGCTAAATTTTCCAGGTGTATTCTGCACCACCTAGGTGCTTAGATAATTTTTTTCACTGGTGTGAAGGACACCAAAACTAGCCAGTAGTCAGAGAATTTGATTTTTGTAGTTGTGACTTTATAAATTTGGTGTCAGAAAATTAGCGGCATGTGTATTAGGTCTATTTGTGACATGGAAATAAGTGCACCATTGTACACATCTGGGCGTGCTGTGTTCTTCAGGAGAGGCAACAGTTTAGGTAAAGGATCATACAGGCCCATGGTGTTTTTAACACGCAAAGTTCCACATGCCCTTGTAGTGTCTCCATTTTGTGTGGCAATCATTCAGTTATGGGCAAATCCAGCAGTTCATGTCTCCCATGACAAAAGTGTTTTCTGGAAGATGGAGTTGTGTTAAAGCTGATAGAAACTCTCGATGTTCCATTTCACAGTTTGGTGCATACAGGCTGGCTATTGTGTGCACCTCTTTGAGCTATAAGAAGGTAAAGTCTAGTATGCGGCCATCCAAAAACGTGTTTTTATTAATGAATTTAAAATTTAGGTTTCACATAATATCACCCAATAGTGTTTCAACCAAAAATATTTTAGGAAGGAACTTGTTTTCTCATGCATCCTCCTTTCCCTGTGGACAGTGGGTTTTCTGCACTACCCAGGATGTCCACAGGAATGCATAGGAGACTCAACTTCTTGGCCCAGGACGTTAAGGTATTGAGTTCCGCTATGTTTAACATCCCTATCTCTACTGAGACGGCCAGTGCGCCTCAGGAGCGATTAGCAGGGCTCCGTCCCTACTTCATCACCCTCATTTCTCACCTTTGCATCCTTTCTGAGGGTGGCATAATGATGAGTAGGTAATGGGTATATTCTGCCACTTTTGTTACTGCTGTTTTTATTCCTTTCCTGTCTTTGTTGGTTTTCAATTTATCATTGCAGTGCACTTGTGTGTTCTCATTAGGCAAATTTATGTTTTATTGTATTCAATGTTTATTTTCACTCCTGACTGGGTTGAACTCCTCAATTTTGGGGGTTTTCCGAGATCCTGTGTTGCTGCATTTGATTCCAAATTGAGTTCTGCTGAATCTACTTTGGTTGAATTGGTTGCTTGAGTTTTCTGTAGAATTTGATTGGCTCATTGTTTCAAGTTCTTCCATGTCTTCCTAAATCTGTTCAGGCGAAATGGATGATTCCTCAGAGCCTTTGGCTTGACCACAACCAACTTGTGAGCCTGTTTGACCATTTTCTGCTCCCTTGTGGAAATTGGGGCAATAGTTTTATATTGTCCAAATTCTTCCCAGTTGAATGCTTGTGCGATATCAGTGATTTTGTTACATTCTGAGTCATCTTCTCCCATTTCTTCTCATAAAATCCCATTACTCTTAGTCCTTTCTTTATGAAGCAAGCATGAATATTGTGCCAAAAGGCTGAAAGTGGTTGCATATGGGGAGCGCTCTCCATTGTTGTGTGGAATAATTGAATTTTTCCTGTCAATAATAAAGGATGCGATATAGGTGATTTTTTGTTATCCTCTGCTTTCTCAAGGTTCAGGGAAATAATTGCAATTACCTTCCCAGTGCTAAGGGTTGAAATCAGCTGGATTCTTTGCATCCAAATGTTATATTTTTCCGTAGGATTTAAGCCCTCCTGGAGATGTTGTTAGAAGCAGTGCGTGCCAGTATAGTCAGAAGGTAGTCAAAAATCAAGAAATTATCTTTGGATAATGTCCAACGTGTACGTTTAGTTGATACCAAGCGTTGACCATTGGGAAGGTCATTTATTACTCTGACATTAGTGGCTTTATTTGCTTCCTCCGCTGTCCCAAACCCAAGATCCACCTAACCACAGTGGATAGTGTGGGTTGTCATGTATACAGCGTGATGTAATAATTTTTGTTGGGCTTCACCAAATTTTTCTTACATTACTTACTTTATTCAAGGTAAGCTGATCAGGAAATGGACAGTACCAATACAAAATCAACCAAAAAACTTATATCCAAAGCCTAAATTAGTGGCAGGACACCAAGACAAAAAGAAACAAATAACCAAGGTGTATGTGCAGTTGTGGATTTTTATCCTACATGGTGGAGGGGGAGGAGGGGTTTAAGGCAGCTTATTGATTTCTTCTTCATTAATGAATGGCTAAAAGATGAGAACAAAGTTTGGGGCATCCTAGGATGCAGGTTGAGAAAAATGGAAAGGGGTTAAAGTTCATTGCTGTAAGCTGGAGCTCAGAGCAGCAACCTCTAGTAATTCTATGGTGTTCCATTCAACATGCATACATCGAAACCAGAAAATTGTTTATATTGGCTCTGGTGATGCGCGTGGTGGTCTTTAACTGTAACATGAAACAGAACGGTTTCACTTAATCAGCAATTTACTTTTTGCAGCAAATCATCAGAATGTGGATTCAGATATGGGCCTCATCAAATTAGTGATAATTGTGCAGCTGGGGCAACTACAGGAGGAAACCCTGTAACTTCAACAAGATTGATAGTGAAAACAAAAATAGAATTGTTTTCTTCAGTGGTTTCAGAACTATATTTCTTAGGTAAAATGAGGCATCAGGCATCTGAAAGTAGTTACATAATTAAATTGGGGAGGAGGTACTAATTTCCCCATATTCAACAATTCATCCCAATAGGTCAAAGTTTTTGATTAGGCATGATTGTACAGTAGACGAAGGGTTTTAGTCAAAATTTAATTTTAGAGCATTAAATTGTTGGACTGAGTAGATTAAACTACTAATTATTTAAAACTGGGTGTTCTAATCATAAACTTCGACTGTGGTTGCCGAAAAGTTTTGTTGGATTTTTAGGCGAGACAATATGGAGGAAGAGGCGGCAAATCCTCAAACGCTGTTTATTACTTTTTGCTTCAATATTGTGTAAATGGCAGGTCACTGGATTTTGGATTAAAACTTCATTTCTTAGAATGATCCAACCATGGCATGGGGACAAATAGTACTGGCCATTTTCAACATTAATACAAAAAATTGGTCTGGTGCAGATAGGATAACAAGCATGGATGGATATGCTGAGCTTCTGATTAGTTGGTGAAGTGATGGTAACCATTGCTTATGTTCTGCTAACAACAAAACTCCATGAGACTTCAAAGTGAAGTGGGGTTTGTACCATATTTAGGTAGCCATCGCAGTTCTTCATAAGTGTTGAGGCAGAAGAGTGTGAAGGAAGGTTTTGCAAAGTCCTGCATCATTTTGGTATTAAAACAGGGAGAATAATAGGTTGTGGAAATAAATTTTTATATATTGAAATAGAATGCTTCCTTTACTGTACAAAAGATGTAACTAGGTGGAAATAATATCAAATAAGCATAACTATGAACTGGAAGTCAAAGTAAGTCCACCCTTTGTTGAAAGCAATGGATGTTGCAAACAATTATCACTTTAATGTATATGAAATAGATTCTATAGCAACTCAGGGCAAAGCAAATGTGGATTTGAAGATAGTGGGTGGGGAGCAGTTTGGGTGTGCTCCTTGCAGGCCAGCGATAAGTCTAGGAGGGACAAATCTGTCCTGATGCATTGAGCCGGACTGGATGAATACGCTTGCATGTTTGCTGCAGACGCGGAAAACACTGCTGGTGGGCGCTGCGCATATGCGCAGGCGGCAGGTGGTGGATCACTGACATAAAATGAAACTGATACTAGTGAGTGAGTAAGGTGAATAGATGCTTTTATTTGTGTAAATTCAAGCAAAGTGATGTTGTAAAGTGGAAGAAAACTGAAAATTTTTCTCACATTACTAAATTCCTCTGTACTACAAAAATACATGAATGCCATGTTTAACTGTCTTTGTAATTGAATTGAAACTTCACATAACTGTAGTATTTACTAGAAATACAAAACCTGCTGAATTCACCACCTTAGGATTTTTTATTTTGCTGTGGTTTGTTTACCACTCTGTGGCAATTGTCTTTAAGTGGTGAAAAGCTGGTCTACACTTTACCGTGTTTACTTACAATTCTGTCATACTTTTAAATGTGCTGCTCACTGGTATTGATTATCAAATTATTCTATTTAAATCAAATTAATTGTAATAGTATTAGTGGTGGTAAATTCTCAATACCTTAATTTTTGATAAAAATTCATTGTAAAAATGTATGTCTTTATACACCATAAGGACCGTGTTATCTCAAAAGATGATGCTGGGGTGTGGAGCACTTACGTTGCATTTAGCAACTGAGACTGCAAGATTGTTATGAACCTAACTACACCATTGACTGAGCAAGATGGCAGTGGGTATATGTTTATAAATCGTTCAAATTAACTACTTTACTCCCCCCCCCCAAAAAAAAGCAAGAACGAAATTTTTAGCGTAACTGATCATGCGCACTCGCGTTGAAAACAGAATCTTCCGAAACAGAAGAGGTGATCGCTCACTTTGTGTGGTCGAAGATATAAGCGTATGAATTCTAAGGCAAAATTGCCGTCATCTAAGAGGTGAAGCATATAATCAAAATGTGGGCTTCAATATCTCTTGATTGTAACAGTAGCAAATACATCCATTTGGCAACATCATGTATGAGAAGTAGTGTGGATAATAACTTTCAACAAGGATTACCATAGGTATCCAGTGCTTTCTATGAGTTCAAATGAGATACTACTAAATGGAAACTATTTAACTAGAATTGGAAGATGAGCTGAAGTCCTGAAACCTTCCTCCAGGTCAAAGCAATTTTCTAATCCTACACATGAAATGGTAGGTCAGGAAAGTTGCATAAAAATATTTAAAGTTTTGAGACACATTATTATGGGAAATACTTTACTGTGTATAACATTACTATTTCATGACTGTCTAATGTAAAATGAAAACCTTTTCCACAAAGAAGACCTGCACCAGCTGATTAATCCTCATTTTCATGGCACACTGTTTCTTTTATGTTATTAGTGGGAGCCTCATAACTCTGAAAACTGCGCTATTTTGTATAATAATAGCAGTGCTAATCATTTATGCAGATGGCTGGAGTACCAGAAAAATCTAATGATTTGAGATATCACTACCATAAGTTTAGCATGAGTATGTCATACTTGTAATGGCTGTCACTGGTTATCCTCATGAACAAGAAAGAGCAATTTCATGTCACATATCTGTCAAGTTATGTAGCAGGAACAAGCTGGGTAATCCACAAGTGCCTTCACCTAACACATGAATAAACATGGAGCCAGTGGAGCAAGGCAACTGAGACATTAGTAAACATTCTTTACAACTGGTAAAAATGTGTACACTTGCAATGGAGTACTATGCTACTTACCACTAACTAACACAGCTAACAATATCCTTCACCATTTGTTAAAAAAACAGAAGTTTTTAATGCTCTATGGTAGACATAACTGCCTGCTTGCTTTACTCCACTGTGTGAGGATATGGCAGATTAGAACTTCAGCTTTATCTAGGCAACCTACAATGGACACGCTGATAAAATTTAAAATGGAAGCTTATTCTACTAGCTGCCTTTAAAAGAATTCTTTCGTGATCAAGTGGCTGCCAAAGTAGATGTAGCAGACCCCACAGCTCGCTGTAGATCATGTCTTGTCCCACAACTAACATGGAATTGTATGGAAGAACAAGCTCGGTAACAATTGGATTGGGCTGTTTATAATATTTGGTAGACTGTTATTGGATTCTTACACCATTAAGGAACCCATGGGTAGTCAAATTATCAACCAAGTTCTCATGAAGTTCTCTGAGCATGCAAGCCATGAGCTTATTTTCCTGTCAAGGGGTAATGTAAAACTGGTTTTACTGGATAATGTAAGTCCTGAGGACCAGCCCCTACGACTGGATAGGGATCAGCATCCCTTTTGGAACAAATGGGGCTTTGAGCCCTAGTGGCCCCCCTGTTGCAGTTGAGCGCAGCATACAACAGTTGATGAGCGCTTGGTGACTGACCTTCCTCTAGAGATATTCAGATCTCTCCCTCCCCCCTCCCCAACCCTAGTAAAATTAATAAATGGGACCTGCCAGAGATTATGTAGGCCAGGGGCCATGGGCGGGCCCTGGGACCCCTCACTCACCTGGAAAATGTACTAAAATTTTAAAGAAACAGCCAGTGCTAGTATCAAAGCCCAGTCTGCAGATTCTGGGCCAATGGAGCCAATCCAGATGGCAGGTCTGAAAATCAGATCAGAACTCAATTTGGGTCTTGAACCAGGACACAAGTGACTTGGACCAGTTGCCTCCTACCCCCCATAATGGATCTGGGAAGTTTGGATCATGTAAATGATCAGTTTGAGAGTTTGGACTGGGTTGTGGATGACCAAGCACCAAGGTCCACAGCACCCCAGGATGAATCTGGGAAATTGAACCACTGTGCAAACAGCCCAACTCAAATGGTCAAGGCCTAGATCGGTACCATTGACCTGGTCTGGCCCCAAAAATTTGGGAAAATCTGCAAATGATTTTTTTTTGCCAAGATTTTGGGCATCCATCCAACCCCCACCAAGCTAACCAAAATCCCATCGCCAATCCCCAATCAACCAATCCCTCAGCAACCCCACTATGCGATTCTCCCAATACTTAAGGCAACTGCCTTGCTGAGGGGCAGTTGTTGGTTTATTCTCTATTCTTCCTGTGCTTTGCGCTAAAATAAAGCCTGAGTACCCCAAACGCCTTGCAGCAGACTCCACCTGTTTGTTTTTCCAAAATTCTGCCGATCAATCCAGAAAAGCATGCTGCCACCCAAATAATCATCCCAATGATTGCTGAATGGGTCATCTGGTCACTTGGCCCCACCACGCAGCGGTGGATCATATCCACTGTAAACTACCTCATTCTTGATGATGGAGTCAATTCTCTGTCCATTCTCACATACTCATCTAACATGAACCAATCCATTTGCTTTGCCGTTGGGATTTCTGAGACTGCTCCCCTATCGGAGCAGCCTCAGGGCGCCCCCGCCCTGATGCCCGTGAGCTCAGCCCCCACACCTGGCTCATCTGCATTAATCCCACCCACCTAAGGGCTCCAGAGCTCCCCCCAAGGGGGCTTGGCCCTAATGCTTGTCATGGGTCTATTTTCCCCTCTGACAACACCCCTGCCCATGTGGTGGGCCCTATGCCGCCCATCTCTGGCGCACAGACTCACCTAGTAACTGAAGGCCAGCAACTGTGAACTCTGGAGGAGTCATCATCCTCCCCGCCTCTCCCACCCTTTGGGGTTGCCCCCACAAGACTCGCGGTTTCCCCCATTGCAACTATCTGATTTGCCTTAAGGGCCTTTGGTACACCTATAAACATTTACTTTCCTAATGTCCCCAATAGATCCCCCTTCTTTCTTATAGTCACATGGACCGCTGTGCCCTTTGATTATGGGCTCTCCACTGGGTTCACACACCCAGCTGGGAAGCCCAGTCTAATTCTTATCAGACGCTTTTATGACATAATGAACTGATAATAACCTTGGCCTTCTCTGCTCTCCTTGCTGGCACTGACAAAGCGTTGGCCTACGCCCTTACCCTAAACATACTCTCTCTTTGCGACCTGGCCTTCTCCTAAAGGTTGGCTGCCTCATTCATCCAAGCGTGCTGCCAGTTTGTGTTGACCTGGTCCCTGCCCCGCTGAGCCCTGGCGACAAGTGTCACCCCATCAGTCAACATGATAGGGTTGTGAGTCCCCCTATCCTTCTGATGAGGTGGCCGACCAAATCCTGGGTGTCCTGGCAGAACTTCAGGTGCACTTCACCGCTGATGGGGGAAATCTCCCCTTCCCTCTGATATCCAGCAGAGTGTAGCTCTCCTTAACGCCCTAGATGAGGATGCCCACCGCTGGGTAAGGGGAGTGCTCCGCTCTGCTGCTAAGTCTGGGAACCCCACCCCTACTGGCGCTGGTCACTTTGGCGGTCCAGGCCCCTGAGTCTAGACTGGCGCGCCTCCTCCGTCTCTTCACACTAGGACAGACAGCCACAGACCTACCCTCCCTTATTGAAGCCTTTGCGGTCCTGGCCCCCATGGTGCCCATTTCCCCAAAATCGCCATCTCCTCCTTCTGAGCTGCCTTGGACCTCACTGCGGCTGCCCATGCATCTTGGGACCCCCTCCCCGGGTCCTTAGAAGTTTCATTCTCTGTGGCTCGTGTGATTGGGGCCAGGCTTTTCCATACCCCCGCGTGTGCTGTTGCAGCTCTTGAGGTGCCACGTGCCGCCCCCTCCCCCTGCCAGTGGTCGTGGCCAAGGGAAGCGTCCCCCAGGAAATGCCCCCTCTGTACCCACCTTGGGTACCCTCCCCTCAGAAGAGCCCCTGCCTTCTGCACTCCCTGCTCTCACCCTGGATCAGGAGAGTGGGTCCTCAATCTCCCAGGGTCCAGAGCCTGCCCATCCTGGCGCTCTCACCCCCAGTTAACTCAGAGGGTTCCTTGAAGAGAGTGGAGTGGGCATACACATCAACCCTCGCTGCCCCATTTGGGACAAGGAGGAAGCAGAAACCCTCCTTAGTTACAGACCAGCCCAGCGCCTCTTGGTCATTCACTTCTGATGATGGGTCATGCTCCCTCCTTGGCTGCCCCCTCTCTCGCCCACCCCAATAAAGAGGATCAAACCTACTTCTTGTTCCCTATCTCTTTCCCCTCAGAGTCAGGTGTATTTACTGTGCAAGCCCTCCTCGACACTGGAGTGGCAGGCAACTTTATTGACCTCAGTGTGGCGCATTCCTTGGACCTGGCGATGGAAGAAGCCTCATCAGTCCTGGGCGCCTCATCAGAACCCATGAAGTCTTACCGCGTCTGACGCCCATTGCACTTCTCTGTTCATGACTTTGGTTTAGTGACCACTTCTCAGCCATACAGGACTTGCTCTACCCCGTGATTTTGGGGGTGGGCTGGTGGCGGCAACAGCGGGTCCACATTAAATTTTTCAAATAACTCCTTGTTGTTCTCAAACCTCAAGTTGAGTGGAGAGTTTCCCTTGTTGAAAACACTCCCCCTTGACACATCCCTCTGCTCTATTTCCCCCGGATCCCACTCCTATTGACCTCCCTTCAGACTTCCCACCTTTCCTAACCCCTATAAGTCCATCTTTGACATGTCACTTGGCTTCCAAGTTCCCCCCTACAATCTGAATATGACCTAACATTTCAGCTGACAGTCGACATAGTCAAGATCAACTGCCCCCTCTACCCCTACACTGAGGAAGAGGACAAGGCTTTGGGGACTTGGCTAGACGAGATGTTAGAGAAGGGATGGCTTATCAAGAAATCTTCACCAGTCGCCTCCCCCATAGTTTTTGCTCGGAAAGCAGATGAAACCCTGCGCCCTTGCGTTGACTATGGCCACCTCAACAACATCACCATCCTGACCCCTACCCGTTGCCCTTAGAGCAAACCATCGCCTAAGCCATCGCCAAATCCCAGGTCTTCTCAAAGTTGGATCTGGTGAACGCCTTTAACCAAGTGAAGGTGGCGAGAGGACAATAGTGGCTCACAGCTATCCACACCCGCTGGGGTCTTTTTCAATTCAGAGTGATGCCCTTTGGACTGAAGAACGCTCCAGCCACCTTCCAACGCCTCAATGATGATATGCTTGGGGACTTGCGCTTCTCATGTGCAGTAGCCTACATCGATGATATTCTGATCCACTCCCTACCCCATAGCAACACGCCAAGGATCTAGAAGCAGTGATGGAAGCCCTCCACAAAGCAGGGCTCTTTGTAAAAACCTCAAAGTGGGAATATTTCTGGGATGAAGTGACCTTCTTAGGTAACCTCATCCTGTAGGATGGATATGCTGTTCCTCCCTCTAAGCTCGAGGTGATCCAGTCTTGGCCTACCCTTACTACACAGAAACAACTTCAAAGTTTCCTCGGCACCATCACCTTCTTAAAAAATTCTCCCCAGCCCTCGCCCAACTGGCGGCCCCCCCTCACTGGGAAGAATGCCCCCTTCAAGTGGTCCCTGGAATGCCAGCAGACCTTTGAGTATATCAAGGAGGTTTTCCTCACCGCCCCAGTCCTGCGGCATGCTGACACCTCCTGCCCCTTTATTGTAGCCTGCAATGCCTCATCGGTGGTGGTGGGTGCCATGCTGCTGCAAAGCATGTGGGGGTCAAGCACCCAGTGGCCTACTTTTCCTGAAAATTCACTTCCACAGAACAAGGGTGGCAAATATATGAAAAGGGAGCTAGCGGCAGCGGCAGTGGTCACTCACCCACTGGCAATACCTCCTGCAAGGCGCCCAGCATGAAATCACCATTTGGACCAACCATAAGGCATTACTATACTACCACAAACCCCAGAAGTTGGGACACCGACAAACCTGAACATACCAGGACCTATGTGGGTTTCATTTTTAATGAATTCATAAAAGGCCCCCTGAATGTGTTGCTGAACATGCTCAGCCGGAACCCATCTCTCTATCACCCAATGGTGGAGAGGACCTGCTAGAGCTTACTACTGTGGTGCCCCCCTCCCAAATCCTCTCCTTGACCCCCCTAACGGTAGCTTTTGCCAACTTTGCCCCCAACGCCCTGCTCCTCCTCCGCGTCCTTGCTGCCCAGACCTGTTGCCCTGAAGGGTTAGAGCTTTATACCAATCTAGAGTCTTCAAGTCGGAAGAAAGCCCCATACACCCTGCAGGAGGGAACCATCTAGTTCCACGATTGGGTTTGGGTCCCCACATCTCTACGCAACTGTGTTATTGAGAAACACCATGTCCCCTAGACTTTTGGGCACCCCAACATCAATAAGTGTGCTGATCTTGTAAAGAGAACTTATAATTGGCCAGGGTCCTCAAAGGACATTCCCTCCTGGATCTCCCACTGTGTCACCTGCACCCAGGAAAAATTGGACCATTCTGGGAAGAAGAGGTTGCTACACCCCCTGCAGCAGGTGGAAGGACCGTGGACCTCAGTCTCAGTGGACTTTATTGTGGAGCTCCCCCTCTAATGGCTCAGATGCTATCATGGTAGTCGTTGATCAATTTACCAAGTTTGCGCTCTTCATCCCCTGCCTCTCCTCTATTACCACGGTGGAGACCGCAAATTTATTTGTCAACCATGTCTTTGCCATGTTTGGTCTCCCCAAAGAGATAATGAGTGACAGGGGACCCCAGTTTACCGCCCAGTTCTGAGAAGAGTTGCTAACCCTCCTCAGCATCAAGCCATGAAGATCTACAGCCTACCACCCCAGTCCAATGGGCAGACTGAGCGGGTGAACCAGGTACTGGAGCAGTACCTGCAATGTTATGCGACAGCCTCGCAGGACACTTGGGCCAAGGACCTACCCCTTTCACAGTTTGTGTATAATAATTCACTCCAATCCTCAACCAACCTCTCCCCCTTTGAGGCCACCCTGGGTTACAACCCCTCCTTCCAAATTAGGCCCCAGCTCTCCTCAGCAGTCCCTGCAGCTGAAGACTGTGTGTGTGCACTCCGCGACACACAACCTGGTTCATGAACATTTGACAAAGTCCATTGAGGATTACAAAAAATTTGCCAACTGGAAGCGCCTCCCTGGACATGAGATCGAAGTCAGCTCTCTTGTTATGCTGGATACCTGCAATCTCCCTTAAAAGCCCCCACCCAGAAACTCGCAGTCAAACGCTCTGGCCCCTTTGAGGTGGAGAAAGACTTAGGCAATGGAGCCTATTATTTGAAGCTGCACACTCACTGGAAGCAGCATAACGTCTTCCACACCTCCCTCCTGACCCACTTCAAAGGGGAAAGGCCAACATCACCAGAGCCAATCCTCGTTAGGGAATCCCAGGAAGTGGAGGTGGAGGCTATCCTGGCTTCCCGGAGGTCCCATGGATCCATTCAATACCTGGTTGCCTGGAAAGGCTACCCTCTTATGAGAACAGCTGGGTGAGTACACATGATTGCGCAAATTGCAAGGACCTGATAGGGGAATTCCACAACTCCCACCTGGCAGCCCCCCATCCCCCCAGAAGACCACAGCCATCCTGGCCATAAAGCTCCCAGAGAGGCACAAGAACTATGCCCTGGTCTATGCCCCAAGTGGGGGCTTCCTCCCTGTCAAAAAAAGAAAGGGTAGTGTAAGTCCTGGGGACCAGACCCTACAACTGGATAGGGAGCAGCATCCCTTTCAGACCAAAAGGGGCCAAAGGCCCAAGTGGACCCCCTGTTACAGTTGAGCGACTGGCGCACATGGTTGATGAGCGCTGGGTGACTGCCCTTCCTCCTAGAGATAATCAGATCTCTCCCCTCCCCCCTCCCCAACCCTGGTAAAATTAATAGAGGGGACCTGCCAAGAGATTATGCAGGCCAGGGGCCATGGGCGGGCCCCTGGGACCCCCACTCACCAGGGAAAAGTACCAAAGTTTTGAAGAAACTGCCAGTACTAGTATCGGAGCTTGGTCTGCAAATTCCGGGCTAATGGAGCCAGTCCAGACTGGATGGGTCTGAAAATCAGATCAGAACTTGATTCAAGTCTCAAACCAGGTTACAAGTGACTTGGACCAGTTGCCCCTACCCCCTGGGATGGATCCAGGAAGTTCAGATTGTGTAAACAATAAGTTTGAGAGTTCAGACTGGGTTGCAGATGACCGAGCACCAAGGCCACAGCACCACAGGACAAATCCAGGAAATCCAAACTGTGCAAACAGCCCAACTTGAATGGTCAAGGCCCAGATTGGTACCATCAACCTGGTCTGGCCCCAAAAATTCAGAAAAATCTGCAAAAGTTTTTTTGATTTTTGCCAAGATTTTGGGCATCCCTCCACCCCCCCACCAGACAACCAAATCCCATTGCCAATCCCCAATCACCCAATCCCTCAGTATCCCCACTATGCGATTCTCCCAATACTTAAGGCAACTGCCCTGCCAAGGGGCAGTTGTTGGTTCATTCTCTATTATTCCCACGCTTTGTGCTAAAATAAAGCCTGAATACCCCAAACATCTTACCATGGACTCCACCTGTTTGTTTTTACAAAATTCTGCCGATCAATCTGGCAAAGTGCGCCACTGCCCAAATAATCATCCCAATGATCGCTGAATGGGTCATCCAGTTGCTCAACCCCACCACATGGCAGTGGATTGTATTCACTGTAAACTGCTTCATTCTCAACGACAGAGTCAACTCTCTGTCCATTCTTGCATACTCATCTAACATGAACTTGCCCGTTCACTTTGCCATTGGGATTTCTGAAATTGCTCCCCTATTGGAGCAGCCTCAGGGCGCCCCCACCCTGATGCCTGCGATCTTGGCCCCCACACCTGGCTCATCTGCTGCTAATCCCACCCACCTAAGGGCTCCGGAGTACCCCGCCCAAGGGGAACTTGGCCCTAACGCTCGTTGTAGGTCCATTTTCCCCTCTGACAGCACCCCTGCCAGCGCGGTGGTCCCTGTGCCGCCCCTCTCTGGCACACAGAATCACCTTCGCGAAACTGAAGGCCAGCAACTGTGAACCCTGGAGGAGTCGTCATCCTCCCTGCCTCTCATGCCCTTGGGGGTTGCCCCCGCAAGACTCGCGGTTGCCCCCATTGCAACTATCTGGTTTGCCTTGGGGCCTTCAGTACGTTTATAAACATTTACTTTCCTCACTTCCCCAATAGATCTCCCCTTCTTCTAGTCACACGGTCCGCTGTGCCCTTGGCATTATGGGCTCTCCACTGGGTGCTCACACACCCTGACTGGGAGCCCAGTCTAATTCCTATAAGCCGCTTCCATGACAATGCCTAAGACCTGATTAACACTTTCCACAAGCATTTTCATCAGGCTGCCAGATCTCAGTCAAAGCAAACCATTGTCACAATGAAGTTGGCCCCAGCCTACAAGAACTTTTCTTTGGTGCAATCCCTTGAGGGGAGGTAGAGCCCCAAAAGGAGGAGAGGGTAATGCATGGTTAGGAAAAGACATCATAATTGGGACCAACGTTAAGGACAAAGCAGCATGTTGATAAGCCAAGAAGGCGAATTTGGCAGGACTCCCTGACCTCAAGCAAACCATAGATCAACGCTGGGTTAAGGTGAAGTATGCCCAGGTTGGTCCTAAGGATGCAAGAGAAGTTCAGCCCTGTATAACATCAGGTGCATTAAAACAAACTAGCCTTGTGATAAACAAAATTGGTTCACTTTGGTTTTTAGGTGAACGGGGTCTTGAAACCTGTTTGGTTTCAAAATTTTCAGCTGGGTCAGCCGCTCCTACGATCATTAACCAGAGTTTGGTCAATTACCAAGTACAATGTATTGCCCAATGGAAGCGTGCGCCTATTGGTGCGCCTTAGCTTAGACCAGATTTTTTCCAATTGATTGTTCTTGAAATTCACTTAAATTCCTCATGTCAAGACCAATCTCTCCCATTAGTGGACTTTCTTTATACTAAACCCCTTCACTAGTACAACGTTTTTATATTTATGCATTTGGACGATCCTGTGTGTGAACCTCTTTGAAGAGGTCTCATGCAACATTAACCGTTTAATTGTAACTATGCTAAATATATCCTCCCATGCACTGTTGGGCCGTTTAGGTTTCATCCTAGGGCGCCTATACACTACCACTCAGTGCACTGCGTTGCTACTTTTTGGTTACTTCCTCTTATGATAAACATCCTTAATATAAGTTACTGCAGCTCTAGCACTCTCTGCAGGGCTCTAGTAACATTACTACTAATGACTAGTTTCCTGGAGATGGCCCTGTGCACCAAGCACCACAACGCTGGAAATGAGGGAGTTATAGACACTCTCCTTACAGTTTAGCATATACACCTTGCAACCAGGAGATCTGCAATAGGAAGATAGGAGGCTGCTGACATTTTAATATACTCAATCCATGAGTTTTTCAGATGCCAGTGAGCACACTCTGGGAAGCCTGCTAGGTAACAGAGGCTGGTTCTATATTGAACATCCACCACTTATTTTTGAGATGAGGCATATATCTAGTGTATGCTGCCACATGTGCTATTTCCCTAAAACATTCAACCTGGGGCTTCTAAACTTAAAGTTTTAGTTTAATTCATTATGTTTAGTTTTATGACACAACCTAGTCTGCTGGATGATTGAGGCAACTCTCTTCCATGGTAAAATAGCATATGTCAAGTTAACATACAAGATCTTGGGAACCTTTTTGTTACATTATTTCTTAGTTGTTCTTTCTTGGCAGGTTGTGCACCAGACAGCCCTCATGAAATACTGGCAGCAATGTCCCAAACATTTCTCTGGACCCTCAAATACTCCTTGCTCTTTTGTTTATTCTGTGATGAGGATAGGAAGTTAGGAGGTAGGAAGTTGGACCACAGGTGGCTGAGGCCTCTTACGCTGCCAGGGGATCTCCAGGGGGAATATTAAGGCTATCTAGGAACCCTGTATTTCCAGTCAACTCCCTTCATGCTTCATTTCCTGAAAATCATCTTTTAAAATATCTTGATTGTACATATAATTTCTAAGATTTTGGCTTAGGAGTTTGACTACAACAATAGTTGAAACCTTAATTTTCTAACTCAACTTAATTGTTAAGCTGATGTATTTTGAGATGTTTTAATAAATATTCAGGTTACTGTCATATTTTTATTATTTGGGTTCCCTTGATCCACCAGTGGATGGATGCTGGAACACCAAAAATTTGTTAGGCCTTTCTAATGACTAATTTTATTAATTTGTGCAGCTCTTGCTGGGCTACTATTTTTAAAATTGAGGGTTTGTTCCCTTTTCCTCGCTTGAAAATTCTATTTTTTACTCACCCTCCCAATTAAAGCCTAATTTGCTTATGATAGCATTTCCATAAATTTAAGCACCAAAATTAATCAGTCCTGGAGGTGCTGGCATGGCTTGCAAGGTTAGGTAAATAACATTTATGAGTGACATGAGTGTTAGGCATATGCACCTTGCAACCAGGACAGCTGCAAGAGGAAGGTAAGGGAAGGCTGACATTACAGGATTCTCAGGCCTTGAATTTGACCAGACACTAGTGAGTGCATTACAGGAAACCCCCAGGTGACAGAGTCTGGAAGCATATTAAACATCCACTGCAAACCAAATGAGGTAAGGCATATATCTAGTGTATGTTACCAAATGTGCATTTTTTGGGAACATAAACCCATGGGCTTTGACCTCAAATTGTAGTGTGATTCTGCCCTCTTTTTTGGTTTCAAATGCAACCTAGTCTGGCAGATAATTGAGATGACTTTCTTTTGGTTTAAGGTTAATTATGTCGAGTTAACATAAAAGGTCTTGGAATCTTGTTTGTTACAAATGTGTATAATCGATCTTATCTATACAAACCAAGCATTAAGTTTTCTTATCCCTGTCATCATTATAATAATATATTTAAATTTATTGCGGGGAAGGCTGACCAGGGGATGAACACTTCCAAAAATAAACACAAAAGAAAACAAAACTCAGTAACAGGGAAGGCACCCCAGAGAAGCAATGCTATCTCCTAATGCCAGCGGGAACGCCACTATGAGGAGGAGGGTGGAACGTTAAAGGGGCTGTGACCACAATTGAACACGTGTGGAGGAAGGGGTCCAAGTTGATAAACCAGACCGGAAACCAGGAGGAGACCAACTGATGGCGACGCGGTGGGAGGTACCCAAACATCTATGCTTGAAAGTGGTCCATCAAATGGGACCAGAATCTGTGGACAGCTTCTGGGAGGGTGGGGGTGGAGCCTGCGATGGCATCCAAGACAATCGTGTGGATAGTCCACATGGCGATTGCAACCACCAGAGCATGGAGGAAGGGTGGAAGAGGGAATACCATGGATATAGCAAACATATCCCTTGACAGGCTGAAGGAATGTGCCTGATCCTGGCCAAGCAGACGTTAAACTTCGCGCCATATCGCTTCAGAGGTAGGGCACTTCTCCAGGAGGTGGAACAGCGTTCCATACTGGCCAAACACGACGCAGGATGAGTTTAAAGCGTTAGAGCGCTCAGCCATATGGTACACTTGCCTCAGGCAGCACCACACATGGGAACGGATATGAGGCAGCAACAGAGGGTGGTGTGCGTATTTCCAAATAGTCTTCTGGGTCTCAAGGGAATAAGGGATGTCCATCATGTCCAGGTAGTCCACCCTGGATAGGACATGGGGCCGTGTGGGGATCAAGCCATCTTGAATGGGTAGCCCCTGTACCTCCTGTGTGAACCAAGGAGAGGGGCGGCCTCTCTGGGCTGTGTGCCCACAAATATGGATTCTCCACTCAGCGCTCCGCATGGAGAGAAGGATTCGTTTGAAGTGGGGCTTAGTACCATGAGGACCTGTGGCCAATGGGTGGGAAGCCAGATACTTCATCAAGGAGTGAGGGTGCGACGGATTGGTAAGGCCCAGGGCGTGGGAGAAGTTGGAGTGGGCCGCGTGGCACCAGTGTTTGGAGGGGAACGTAGGGGCGGTGACGGCCACAATCCAGGTGCCCAGAATATTGGCAGCATGGGCTTTAAAGTCAAGTAGGCCCATTCCACCACAACGATGAGGGCCAAACATGAACTCAAGCCGCACTGGCAGTGGGCGGCCTGACCAAAGCCACCCTTGCAGAAGGGCATACATAGATTTGAAAAAACCTGGGGAGAAGGCGATGGCGTGGGCTCCAAACCAGACTTTGGAGAGGAGCATATAGTTGGCTAAAACAACCCTGCCAGTAAGAGAAGTAGGGTGGGCTCTGAGGGAGGCGATGCGCTTCATGTTGTCTAAGATATGACTTTCCATTACTGCTGAAGCATACCTGCCTGCCTCCACCCACACGCCCAGATGGCGGACAGGCCTAATGGTAGGGCGTGGCACGAAGGGGAGCACAAGTGGGGCGGTGTGGGGTGGGCAGGGAAGGCGAGCATGTGTGTAAGCAGATGGGTCGGGCTGGACACAGGCCGCTGGGGCCCAGCAGGTTTGATACCGACCAAGGAGGATGATTTCAGTTTTGGAGGCGCTCAGTTCAGCATTAATTACCCAGGAATAAACCTGGATGAGAGCTTCAAGCGCGCATGCATCTTTATTATTAGACACCCCAACCACACAATCATCAGCAAACGCCATCATCTTGACTGGGGCTTGGCCTGGTACATGGACCCCAGTGAGGCGGGCATTCACGTTCTGAAGTAGTGGGTCAAGGCTGAAGTTATATAAGAGTGGGCTGAGGGGGTCCCCTTGGCGTAGGCCCCTTTGAGGGCGGACTACTTCCGTGAGGAATCCAGGGCCACATACTGCTTTTGTTGCTGATTCCGTAAGCATCATCATCCAGCTGATGAAGCGAGGGGGTAAGCGGAATTGGTGGAGGCAGGCACTGGGGTATTCCCAGTTTACTCTATCATAGGTCTTCTGTTGGTCCAAGAATACTAGTGCCCCAGAGGCCGTGGACTGGCATGCATTAGCCACAGAGTGCACGTTGTCCCAAATCGACCTTCTGGGTATGAAACTGAATTGTTCTGGGGAGATGGTGGCAGAGGCTACAATCCCTAGACAGTTAGCCATGATTTTAGTTAAAATTTTGGTGTCCATGTTAGTTAGAGAAATGGGGCGCCAGTTGGCTAGGTCTAGCTTATCCCCTTTCTTGAAGAGTGCAATGGTGAAGGCCTCTTGCCCTCCTGGTAGAAGGCGCGTATCCAGAAGGCTCTGGTTAAGGGAGGCAAGAAGCAGTGGGGATAGATATTTGAAGTACTTCTTATAAAACTCATATGAGATGCCATCAGGGCTGGGGCATTTCTGATTTGGTGCATCGCAGATGGCGGACCAGAGTTCATCTGGAGTAATCAAATTCATTAACTCCAGGTATTGGGAAACGGTGCAGATGTGAGTGCTATCAAGAAATTCCGCCATTTTGGCCGGTGGAATTGGATCAGATCAGTACAACTTGGAGTAATATTTCTGTATTTTGATCGCCACTTCAGCTGGAGTATCTGCAACGGAATTGTCTGACCTCCACACCTGTGTGCAGGCCACACTCTGGAGAGGTGCAAAGAAAAATTTAAAAATAAGTGGAGCATGTGCCACCCTCTGTAATGTGTTTGGCCCTGTACTGAACACAAACCAGATGTTTGTGTTGCCTTTCAAGCGCGTTGAGGTGGGTGGCTGCTTCTGCCCACTTCCAGCCCCAAGAAGGGCTGTAGCCCATGGCTGGGATGTTGGACTCCAGGTGTGCCAACTCTGCCAGAGTGCGCGAGATGATGGCTGAGGTAGCTCGTGAGTGTTGGGAGGAGAGGTGGCAAGTGTGGCAGATGGTATCCGCTTTGAAGGCTGACCATGTGGAAATTGGGTCTACACAAAATGGTGTAATAAACTCTTTTGCTGAAGTCACAGATTCCACCCATATGGAAAATCCTGGCGATGCAAGTTTGGGTGGGCGGAGTTTGCACCAATGTGGAGCCCTAGCCACTGTGACGGGTAGGTGGTAGGTTATCAAGACCAGCCAGTGATTGGAGAAATCAATTTTTGATATGTGGAAGTGGGAAATATGGGATTAAAATTGCACCGGTGTAAGGATAAGGTCAATGTGGGACATGGACCTTAACTGGCCGTTGTGGATGTGGGGAGGCGTCATGTTCTCGTTTAGCAGAGCCTGCCATGGCAGCGCGTCAAACAACCCAAGGGTGGCCTTTAGAACGCGAAATTCTATGTGACCCTGAAGTGTGTGGGATGAGGAAGGCCAGCGGTCTATGGATGGGCTTAACCAACAGTTCATGTCGCCAACTACAAAAGGGTCAGGGGGTAATGGAAGGGATTTGACCAACGAGAAAAATTCCTGCAACTCTCATGCACAGGTTGGGGCATAAATGTTGATGATAGTGTGCGCCACGTCAGCCCATGAAAATGTGACAATGAGGACTCAGCCATCAAGGAAGGATCCAGGTGATAAAATTTTAAAAAATTGTTTTTCTGAACAAGCACCCCACAGTGCTCAGACCAGAAGGAAAGGGAAGGGAGGAGCATGGTTTTCTAAGCATTCTTAGAACCTTGCAGAAAGTGGGACTCCTGGATGGCCAGGATGTCCACGGGTAAATTATCTTGTAAAAAACTCAGTTTCCTAGCCTGGGATGGCGAGGCCTTGAGTCTGGCAATGTTCAACGTCCCTAAAGTGAAGGCTCCCCCATCGCACCTTAGGTGTGAGGGGTTGGACACCTGGGCCCACCAGCCTCCTCTGGATCCCCACGGGCCTTCATGGCAGCATGGGTGTTTGCAGCAACACTATCAGAAGATTTGTTAATTTTAGCAGACAGGTTCAGGTTGGCTTTTATCTTCACTTTTGGTTTCCTTGCTGTCAAACAAATTTTTTGTGGTGCGGTTGAGTTCAGTGCACCAATGTTCAGGTCAAATTTTTTTTCAGGTAGGTTGGAGACCAAATCAGTTCCAATCAGGGCTTGAGCACAAATGTCAGGTGAGATCGAGTCACCCATCAGATCCTCAGATTGGGTGGCCCAATTGGCTTGGGCATCCCAATCTGATTGGTTGAGGGATTCCAGAGTTGCTTCCGCCACAAAGGTTTCAATGTCCTCCTGGCATTGGGGGTGTGGGATAGCGGAGGCGACCTTGGCCACTTCCTTGGCCATGGCCCTGTGGGCCTGTTTGGCCTTCTTTCGCTCTTGAGGGGAGACAGGCTTTACTAGTAAGTAGCAGCCTTGTGCTCCCCATGGGAAGGCCTCTTTGGTACTGGTGGTTGGTTCATAGTGAGCCTCCCCATTGGTCATGGCCGCTGAGGGGTGCTCTTGGAATGTGATGCCCTCCTTGTTGGGGCATGTGTGCGCCTTATGGCTGAATGCGTCACAGTGGGTGCAGATGGGGGGTGCGCTGTCCACGGTTACCCAGAAAGGGTGGGTGGTATGCCCCTTGATATTAATAAAAGTGGAGTGCGGGATCTGGGTTAGGTCCTTTGCAATCTCCTCAGTTAGGGTCAAAACTGCAATGGATTTGCCAGTGCACAGGTGTGGCATCAGCGTAAAGCGTTGCATCTCAAAGGATTGTATTTCGTCATATATGGTGAGACCAGCTTTCAGGTGCTGCTCCAGAACGGCACACTTGACCATAGTGGGAAAAAAGTCAAACATGAGGAAAATTTGGTTGGATTTTGTCCATCTGTTGCACTTAGTTTTTTTGACCCGCTGCCCTTTGGGGAGGTCAATCACAATGCACAAGCAGCAGCTTCATCTGCTGCCTCCTTGTTTTTGAAACCAAGATCCAGCCAAGCATGTGACATGGAGTGAGGTGCGATGTACACCGTGGTTGGGAATTGAATGTGCACATCCCCACAAAATTTTTCCTACAACACTGTTTGCTGAATATCCAGGAACACCCAGACTCTGTATTCCACCGATGAGAGTGGTTGAGAGTGCAGCGTGTTGATGTACTGGTTACATTGTGCCTGCCAAGTGAGGATTTCCAGGGAAATAGTAACTGCCAGTTTTTTATTTTTATCTAATCCACCAGTTTCTCCGGGGGCATTTGCAAACATTGGAAGTCATGGGTTAACCACCTGTGCCTTTTACCTTACTTGCCCAACTGCTCCCTGACATGGGTGCAAACTAATCTCCTCTGTGAGATTATCAAACTAAAGTCAGACTTTAAACTGAATAAGTTGCAAAAGTGATTGCAACGAGAGAGAAAAGTTTGATTTTATCATCATGATAATATAATTGTCCTATTATACATAGATTTTAAAGGTGCAATAACACGTATAAAAACACTTTTTCAAAGTTAATACTCACATAAAGATATACTGTTGCACTATTATAAAATTTTTTTAGAGGTAGTCAATATAAATTACTATTATGTCATTTTTATAATTAAATTAAAAGTTAATCAAACAAAGGCTATGCTAATAATATTTAAATAAAATTATTAGGCGTGTTCTCCTATAAAATGCAGTATCCACATATTAATGAAGTTATAGTAAACATTATTTGTGAAATTTTAGCTAAAGTATACTATTTTCTATAAAACAAAGTCTAATTTTCTTTACTAATGAATATGTATAATTTTTAATACTAAACAAATACATAGTTTTTTCTCAAAAAGCTTTTTATAAAAACAAAAACTTAAAAGTTTATTTCTAATACTGTACCTCAGTAAACTAACTTTTTATTTTAAATTTCCATTTTTTGGCTTATTAAGTTGTATATCTATACTAATGGTTGCTAAAATTAAAAAATTAACTTGAGGATATAAAGGCAGGAAAATAACTATGATATCTAAGAGATATATATACATACTGACGGAATTAACTTCAGTCAATTTTTATTCTGATTTTGATGCTCATCCCATCCTCAAGTGGCATGTTTTAAAGTTGAAGACACCATTTCTTAGTGACTATCAGATTGCAATAACTGAATCTTCTTCCCCTGAAGATATTTTCTTCTATAGCGCAATTTTATATCAGTCTCCATGCTGGCATCTAGTTTGCCCAAAGTCAAATTTCTACCTATTTTTACCCACGTCACCTAATCTGAAGTTGATTAAACAAAGTGTTCAATGATACTTAAGCAAGTTTGGCAGCGATCCTTGTTCACCAAAATAGTAAAATTACCCCTGAAATTGCCTCAAGTCTGGCTTATTTACTTAATATTCGCATATATGCTGAGCACCACTCGCCAATTCTTTTTTATGCCCTTAGCACAGCGCAATAATGTTCATTCAACCCTTTTTTGAACATATTGCGTCTCACTCTGCAGACGCCCCCAATCCTTTGCTTTCTGACTTAGTCAAAGTCGGATGCGCATTAATTTTGGTACCAAACCACCTCCTAGTTCCCCTCCTCCTCTGTCATGCTTTGTTAGAGTTTAGCCTCTTTCTCACTTGGTTGGTGCATTTTTGTTTAGTTTTTTTTAAACACTCTACAGGCGTTTTGGTTTAATAGTGGTTTTTTATTATTTTTTGATCTTTGAGCATTTAGTATATCCATCCCCAGATTGGTTTACCTAAAATAAACGAAGATAATTAAATTTTAATGATATATTATATCAGTATCTATACTATGTAATTCAAAGACTTAGAAAAAATATAATTACCAGAAAGAACATAAATGCTTTATTCATGAAAACATTATATAAGATAATAACTTTGCTGATTTTAATGTATATATTTGTAAACAAATCTGTGCATTATCTAAAGTTGCAACTCTAAGTTTCTATGTTAAAATTTATTTATATTAGTAAAGTACTAGCAACTCTTGACAATGCTTATATGCAACTTTAGAATAGCTTTTATTATTCTTAAATTTTAGGTAGGAAACTTTAGAAGGTTTAACATGAAAATCTTTTATGTATCTTAATGGAAAGGGTACACAGGTAGCAGTAGCTTTTGCTGACAACTATCCTTGAATTTAAGCAAAAGAATTAAGTATTGGATTATTGAACAACAGCATCCAGGTGATTAATTATTTATTTTATGAAAAGTATTGATTTGTAACACATGCTAAACTATTACATTGGAAGCATCAAGCTCCAATATATTGTCAAAAAATGGAAAAAATTATTAGTTACTGAGTTCATAGCCAATCCACAGAAATAACGAAATTTAAAAAAGGGTTCATTTAAATTGCCAAAAAAGGAAAATGAAGCTATATGATTTTTGCTACCACAAAAGCACATAAAAAGATATTTTTAAGTACTTTTATAACAAACTCTAACTTTATTTTATGTATTCTTAGAAAGACCACTATATGAACTTTTTTAATATTAGATGTGTTTAACCTGAGTTAAGTCATTTATGATTACAAAATTGACCCGAGATCCTAAGAGCTGTAAGAGAGTGTAAGAAAGCAATAGATGACAGAAAGGAAGTTAATTCTTCCCCAGAGCCATTCTTAAAGTTCTTAATGGTCTTAGAAAGGCTATTAACATGGTGCATATTTTTGGACTATTTTTAAGGTAGACATTAAAGTGGTTGATCTTATGTAGGACTGCTCATTTTGAGATTTCAAGATGGAAGGTATTATGAACTGTGTTTGGTATAGATAGACATGAAAAAGTAGGACCCAAAAAAACCTGTTTCATTCAGGCAGGGTCTATCCAAACATCTCTCAGACTTTGTAACCATTTAATAGTTGCAAGTGTAATAGCTCACAAATTCTTGGTCAGAGTGGGGCAATAACTATACATTCAAATGTTAAAACTGTGATTTTATATGATAAACACAGCAAATACAGCTCCTATGTAGGAAGTATGAGCCAATCCAGTCAGTTGTTCTTTGCAGTAGTGTAAGACTTCCACAATGTGTTGGAGACCTTTACCAAGAGAACTTGGGAATAAATTTTACTAGTGCATATTAAAGCTGATCTGAATAGAAGGAAGAGAAGCTTAAGGATTCTAGGTAGTCTTTGGGGTCTATTCATTAGTTCAAGTTGGGCCACAACAACATTTTCATATATACATTTATGTGGTGTTAGGGCTTAGTCTGGACCATCACTTATGTATGGGAAGGCATGAAGGACACAAGCACCTACACGCTTCAGGAAAAGAGGCCCTGTTCCATTATGTGCTTTTTATAGGCTTGGCCTGTGGCCAGGTGGGTAGTCAGCTATAACCTATGAGATGTGAGGTATGCATAAGGGAAGCTCAGTGTTGCAGACGCTGCTTGGTAGATATCTGGCGCCCATTGTAGGAAAGGGTGTATGTACCAGCATACAGTCAGGAGTAAAAACTTTAAGTAGATAAAGTTCATGAGTCCATGTGGCCAGGAGGTAAGGCCCCTTTACAATGTAGGCGGTCCACAGCTGACAATGTTATTTGTAGTTGGTTGGATTCCCATATCCAGCAACAAATAAACTCAAAACTGCATATAAAAGGTGTTAAAATCTAAGGGTGTCATTGATTGTTCACGGCTGATAACCTATAAATTTATTTGCACAGGTTTGGTGTTGTTCAATTCTACGCATTTTCTGATAATAATATATAGTTGATTGATAATAGTATGAAGACTAATATCCATAGTTGAATAGATCACTAGTGTTGGGTCCAACGCTTGACCAGTATTCCTTCTCAAAATACTTAAGATGTCCTCAATAGGGATTTAATCCCTTATACCGCTTAACTTGATCCACGCTCAGATCCTCGTTTATGGTCTCTCTCTGGCGACACACAGTTGGTAGAAAGTCCCGTCTCAACTCAGCTACTCTTCTCTGGATCCACTCTCAGATCTTTACTCTTTATCCTAAAGTGTCTCCAATTTAAGCACACAGAATAATTTCCATGGGTAAGAATAGAACTAATAAAGAATTATGGTATATGATGATTAATCTGGTAATTATTTTTTTATTAAGTAAATTCTTAGAGGAATTAATGGTGAAAATTCAGCACCCAACCCTCGGTTGACACCTCATCAATGAAACAGCAGCTGTAGCCATTGAATTATTCATCATCATCACATCAGCGATGGTCTTCGCCATCCTGGATAGGATTTTGTCATCGGACATCCTTGAGACCTAAAATAAAAAGAGTTGGAAAACATGTCCCTAACGTTTTCCTCTTGATCCCAGCAAACAACCATATTTGGCAAGCGACCTGCTTAGGCAATGGGACTGGTTACTCATTAAGGCAGGTCATGAACCAACTGATCAATTTGCTAGTTGCAGGTGGCATCACTCGCCTCACAACTTGATCCTTAAAAACCCAATTGGTCTGTGATTAACCCTGACTGATCCCAATCAGTACACCTGATACTTAATCATCAATCAATATCAGATACCACCATTTTGTCAGAAACTCTTCCCAATAAGATCTTAAACATTCACCCAGATTGATTCATGACGGATCTAAATCAGGCAAATTACCTAAAATCCCCCAAACATTGTTAACCCAAAATCTGGGTCAACTGATATTCAATTCTCTTCATTATAAAGAATTATCCCCTAGTGATTCCTGGTAATATAGTCATCTGGGAATATGGGCAAAATGTCAACAAATCCCTCCTCTTGCCTAGATTTCCAGCGAGAAAAGGATTAGGACAATAGAATACCACTTTGGACACTCAGTCAAATACTTTTTTTAGTTCAAGTGGAGTATGGTCATTAGGTACTCAACGTTGCTTGGGACGACCTTTGGCATAAAGCTCTCTTCCTCTTCCTCCTCTCTACCACCTAGAATGAGCGCAGTTCCTATGACCTTCTGTCATGCTGGGCTGCTTGATTTACTTGTGATGAAATTAATTCCAGGATCTAGCTTTCCCCCATCAGGGCATATGACCCGCTGTCATATTCAGGTTTCTTTGCCCAGCGCCCTTGATTTCCAGATTTTTCTCCTCATCCTTGACAGGAGATTCTTGCCATCAATTTTCATTTCGCAGTGCAATTAAGAATGCTCATTTATATTCGCCCTTGTTACTTTTTTGTAATAACCTCTTGGCTCATATTATTCTTAATTCTTCTCTGGAGAGCTTATCCCATTAATTAAAATTATTTTCTCAAGGAATTAGAGTCTGATTGATTTCAGAGTGCATAATATTGACTATCTTATAAATCTGACATCCCCCTCTTGTCCTGCTCATATGTTAAATTTGGAGTCTCAGTACCAGCTACTGCTTGCAAGCATTTATGATAAATACCTTTGGCTCTTCCAGCTGATGAATCAATCTGCGCACCGGAACCTCTTCTATTGTCCTCCCAGGACTCATACTCCCAGTCAAGTACCCTTGGACAGTCCTTCTGAGGAACTAATGGAAATAGTATCTAACCCCAAAGGAACCAGGTTAGCAATTGTCTAAAACCACTTGTGACCAATCCTTCCTCTGTCATCAATTCTTGAGTTAGACTTAGAAACTCTCTTGGATTCAGCTCTATTTTCAGATTCTCCTACCATCATCAAACCTCCTGAAGCAATGCCCTCCGCTCTTGATTGATCATTCCTCACCAGATCAGACTTTATTCTAAAGTTCCTTTTCCAACTTGGTCAATATTACAATCCAGCTGTTTTGGCAACCAAACTAGCCATCAGAAACGGTGAAAATTTTGAACTCCCCTATGCAGAATTGAGGGCCCAATTAACTAAAGCTCTGTCCATAGCTCTGAACCCCTCCAATCTCAAAAACATCCTAGATTGGGATATCACAACTATGCTCTTCACTTTTCCAGCCAAGTTCTTCAAAGTTGGGCCGTGAAGCTTCCAGCCTCTCCTGGCTTTCATCACTCATCCTGCTTTTGAGTCCAAGAAGCTCATAGTCATCATCTTCAGGATGCCTTTCACTCCCTGCACAACTATCTCATTTATGGTGTGTCCATTAGTATCTTACTCTGATGGTTTTAATAGGGGGAATGATTTGGCAATCCCCACTTATTATCCCTTTCCTTGATGCCAGCATATATGTCCAATTTTCTTGACAAAGCCCATCGGCAAGTGCTCAAGACCAATCTTCTGGCTCCAGTACCATATTGGGATTACTTGGGGTTATTTGCCAACTGCCTCTTCTTGTTTTGTTGCTTCCCTCCATGATCCAGGGTATTTTTTTGGCATGTTCCAACATTTCCATCTCACTTACCCAAGTAGCTTTCTCACAGGGATTGGCCTCCACTCAATAAACTTGGTTTTTAGTAGGTCTAGCCCTCACTAGCATCCGATCTCACATAGATTTCTATGGTTTGTTCACTCCTACCATGATCCATCATCCCTCCATCAAGAGGCGACATAGGCGGTAACATCCCCAAGTTGAGGATAACTAATAAAAAACTAAAAATTATAAAAATATATCTTTTTTCTATGCGTTTTTAGAAATTAATATTTTTCACTAAATTTTCATTTTATCATTTTTTTTTTTTTTTTCTATGGGACATTACCTTTTTTCAGTTCAGTAGTCCATCTTTTATATTTTATTCCCCAAATTGGTTCCTAGCTATACTTAGACCTACCAGTTTTCTATGGTTCAGAGGTCTTACTTATCTATAAATTAACCGTCTATCTTGGTTCAGCGGCCCTTTTTTTGACTTAACCAAACCATCAGGACATAACCAACTTAATGGTTCAGTGGTCCTTTGTGAACCCTTTTTCATTATTATTTTTTCATTGATTAACCACTTTAAGTACTTAGCATGGACTCAATTTGCTATCCTTCCATCCAAGAGGTTCTTGATGATTAGGCATCTGCCACCATTTTGGCAATAAGCTCTAATGGACCCTACCACAATGCATCCATCTTGTTTTTTCTCCCAAAACCATGCATATTGCAGTAGGAAACTCTTTTGCATATTCAGTATTCTGTTAATGCCTGTTAATTTTTATCATCCGCCATTTTCACTCAAATCCTTATCTTTAAAGTCATATTGAATGCTTGCAGTTGCATTTTGATCAGGATATTCATCAATCAATTCAGGTACTGTTCAGCACTCATCCCCAATGTAGATTCCACCACCAAATACAAAATTGTTGACAACGCGGCCTTTCTTCCATATAGCAACTCAAACGGCATTTTTCCTGTCGCCATATGATGACTTATGTTGTAAGAAAACGTCACTGAACTAAGATATGTTCCCCATGCGGAAGTTCTCCTGCAACATCTTCCTCAGTGTCTCATCCAGTGTCCCATTAATCTGTTCTACCAGTAAATTCATCTCTGGCCAGTAGGGTACAGACATGACTTATCTGATCCTCATTATTTCATTTAATCACGAAATCGCATGAGATGTGAAATTTGTTCCATTATTGCTCAGCACAAATGTTGAGAATTTTCATTCTCAATACTAGGTGACTCCATTAGTGTGCCAGGACAAACATTATAAAGACTTCTGGTCCTTAGTTTTTCACAAGCATTAGCGACCTTTCCCTACAAATTTTCAGGGCAACCCACCAACCCAGAAGACCAACAACTTCTCTTTCTAAGGAATGACCTTTCGTTATAACTCAGAGGTCCTCTCCTGGGACATTTCTAACGGTTGTGGTTCAGCGTCCTCTATTGACTATCAGGTTTACTCCCCTTCAATCCTTCCAGTCCTTCATTGTTGCTGCTAGTTGCCCAAGTTCACGTGAGGTTTTCATCTAGTTCAAGGTTTGGAGTTGATTGCACTGACCACTTCAGGTGTTTTAACCCAGCACCTAACCTGGGGATCTTCAATTCCTCCTCCACCAGCCAAGCAGAACTACATCTACTTTAAACCTAGTAAAGGTAGATATCCACAATTAATTAAGTAAAACTGAGATTGGATTTGAAGATATTTTCATTAGGAGAGAGATCAACTATTTATAGGCATTTCTTGCCTACCCATGTCATTGCCAGCATGGTAAGCACTCTCACTGGTGATTCTCCATGTTTAGCATTTTTCAGTACTCTAACTGGCGATTCTCTCCTGATTCCGCTCATCTCAAACACCAGTTAATTGTATATAAAGTATTATCATTAAATGCATTGAGCATCCTCAGCATAAGTCGTTGATACTCTGAATTAGCGGCAAATTCATAGTTGGATGATTAATAACAAATCTGTTGTCTTTCCACCAGAAAATCCCAAAATCATCTTTCAAGCAGTCAATGTTGAGATGAGATTCCACAAAACAAAATGATTAGTATGAATTAGTTTGACATCCTCAGCATAAGTTGCCAGTTTCAAAAATTGACTGTAAACTCTATTGGGATTGTTTCCTAATACTTTTGTTTTCAAATTTAACAATTTGGTGTATTATTTGATAATGTTAATTATCTTGACATCCTTGTCATCAGTCACCAGTGTCAAGACCTATTAATTTTTTATTGGGGATGTTCCCCAACACTTTCTTGTTCTGACGGATCAAGACAGCTCAACCCAACCAAATGAGGAGCACATATTGGGATCTTTTCATTAAATAAAGAATTAAAATTAGCAAACTATCAGTAATCATTCTTGATTAATTATTATACTAATTTCATAAATATGTGAGGAATATCACATGGTTAAATTTCTAACAACATCCTGTGGCTTGCATGTCAGTATACTACTTGATCTAGAATAACTTTTCAGCGCTTGTAGCATCTACTTTCGCCAGGGCCTTCATCTTGCCCCATCTTGAAAGATGGTCAATCACAACTATATAGCATTTGATTCCTCCAGTACTCATCATCAGTAGTCCCATCACATCGATGGACAATGTATGCCAAGTATATCCAGGGCAGACCAGTCAGTATCCAGTCATGTTCTTGTGCGGCTTGTGCAGCTGGAATTCAACACAACAAGCAAGATGGTCCGCTACATTATAGATGATGGACTCCCAGCAATAATACCGGTAGATATGATTGGTCATCTTCCTCAGGCCTCCATGCCTGACAACCTTATGAGCGGCTTGAATGATAGCCACTCATCCCAATGGCTTTGGGAATAGTAATCGCTACCCATTGATCAATTTTAAACTTGTCCATCCAAGGTCTCAGTGTTTTATATTGCTTTTCAAAGCGCATCTTGGATTTCTCAGGGCTTGTTCCAAATTTCTACGTTGACCATTCTCTGGAATAGCTCATCCACTTGCTGGTATACAACCTATCATTGGTAACTGCGATAAGCCATCCACATTCTGATGAGAATCCCCAGATCAGTAATCTATCTCATAATAGTAAGCCTGTAGCTTTAGTGCCCATTGGGCCAGTTATCCTTCTAGTTCTTGTAAATTATATAGCCAATGCAATGAGGAGTGGTCCGTCACCACTTTGAAGTGCATTCATAGATATATACCTGAAACTGTTTACAGGCGTAAATGACTGCAAGGCATTCTTGCACAGTCACTTAGTTCCTCTCAGCTGCTGAGAGTGTTCATCTCACATAAGCCACCAGATATTTATCCCCACGTTCATCTACTTGGCTAAGTACAGCACTGATCGCCGTTAACAAACATTGGTTTTATAAATTCTTAATCAAAATTCAGATATTTCAAAATTGGAGAACCTAATAAACACTGGTGTAACTCATTGAAAGAACTCTTGGTGTATTTACTCCAAAAGAACTTTTTTTAGATCCTTCATCAAACGGGAGAGGGTCTTGGCAATTTTTGCAAAATCCCAAATGAACTTTCTATAGTTTTGACTATTCCAAGGAACACTTTTATATCTCAGACACTCTTTGGTACAGCCATTCACTCATTGGCTTCAATCTTCTGGGCTTGCAACTGCAGTCTACTAAGGTTGATTATGAATCCAAGATATTCTAACTCTTTCTTGAAGAAGTAACACTTCCTCAGCTTAATCTTCAGGTTGGCCGCAGATAGTCACTAGAAAACTTTCTCTAAGTGGTGAAAATGGTCAGTGAACGACCTACTGACTACATTTATATTGTCTAAGTACACCAGGACGCATGACAACTTCAAGTCGTTCAAGATAGCATCCATGGCGCTTTGGAACGTTGCAGGCGCATTGCATAGACCCTGGGGCATCCTCGTCAGTTGATAAAGCCCCTGCGTGGTAATAATTGTGCATTTCTATTGGTCTTCTCTTGGTAAATCGATTTGCCAATATCATGATATTAGATCCATTGCTGAGAAATACTTCGTTTCTCCCAATTGATCTAGCGCATTGTTGATTCTTGGTAGTAGGTACAAATCCTTCTTCATAATTTTATTCAGCTTCCAATAATAAATCACCACATGATTAGAGCCATTCTTGTTCTTCAGGATAAGAATTGGGCTCAACTAGGGGCTCAATGATGGAACTAGCCTGCGCTTCACTAGTTTACTGATTTCTTCCTCCACTACTGCTTCAGTCACCTTTGAACGTCGAATTGGTCTCTTTCTTATTGGCAAATTTTACCTGGTAAAGACCCTGTAGATTAAAATACTCTCATGCATCCTAATAATGGTCATCCTGGGCAAATACTTCCCAATACTTGCCAAGTAATTCGAGCACCTCCTCCTGCTGTATATCCATCAGATCAGCAAGTTGCTCTAGATCAACCAATAAATTGATATTTTCAGTTACCCCTGCCCGTAATCCCATTTCATTGAGGGTACAAAAATCGTGAATTCTCAATTCAGCCGTTGGGATTAGGTGAATAAACATGACAATCCTATTCTTCTCAATCTTCATTGGCTTTTCACTCAAATTCTCTAGGAGAACTTGAATTTATCTATGGCCCAGCATAAAGATTCCAGGAGCCACCCAAGGCTCTGCTCTGGACTTCTTCCAGGATCTTCTGACTTCCCCATACAGCAGCTCTGGTATCTCCCATGTCAAGCCCATTTCAACTATTATTTGTGATCCCAGAAGTATGATCCTCATACACTTAATCCTCAGCGGAGTTCCCCAATTTTCTAGGATTTATTTCAGCATTTCTTGTTGCTTCTGGAAAACTAGTTGGTATTGATTCGTGACAATGCTTTCATTGTAGATCAGGTTGATTAAGTTACTTCTCCTAGTCTGTGTAGCTTCCTCATCTTTCTGATAAACCAATGGTAACGTCTGACCCAATATGGTCAACGTATTATCCTTGAAGTTACATTTAACTCCGCATTTTCATAGAAACTCTGTCCCAATAAGAATATCATAGTTTTGATTGGCCAAAACTATTGCTGTAGAGGATACCACTATGCATCCAAATTAAAGTGGTAGAGTGCTATACGCTCCACAGGAGATGTTGATATTTGACCCAGCTGTCCCATATTCTTTCTTATGTTCTAAATCGGGAGAGATCTTCATCCTCTTCACCAGCTTGGTCAAACAATGTTGATGGGCGCAACACTATCAACTATCGACCTCTCCTGTACTCAATTAACTTTTATATCTATATATGTACACTTGGATATTATAAAATATATTTACTGAGTGTATAGCGGCCTTATTTTCTGAATCAAGGGTTTAAATTATTTGTGCTGATATATCAGGAAATGATTCCTTGATTGCGCTAAGGGGGATTTACAGGTTTTCCTCATCTAATCTGACTTTGATCAATTCTTCTGGATTATCAGAAGCTCAAATATTGTCCACCAGTTGTCACACATACTGTGAAAATCTGAGGATTGCTCACTTGATAAAAAGATTTCTGCATGCTAAATCAGGATGAAGTTTTGTTGATTGATCCTCAATTTTGCCAGCGGCTTATGGTATTCAAACTGTTCAGAAACTCTTTTGGTATATCAAAATAGCCCCAACTCTTCTGGGAAATCTTGGGCTTAAGTTTCTTCATATTCAGGAACTTCTATTGAGGAAGGCAAAGGTACAAGCTGTGGATTCCAAGGATCCATCTTGCCAACACTCTCCAAAAGGGATTAAGGGTAAAACCAGAAGGAATATTAAATAAAATAAATCTTTATCTAAGACTAGTTATTTGATAAATATTTATTAGGCCAGGCGCCGGTATTTATACATCTAAGGCATCTCCTGGCCACATTCAAGCAAGCAATCTCAGATTATTTTCCACCTCAGTTTGGTCCTTGAACTGATACGACTGAGACCTATTGCTAGGTTTATTTGGTTGTAAATACTTTTATATTTAGGAGGATTTCAGGGGCAAAAATAGCAACAATGAGCATGCAAAATGGTCCTAGGATCATAAATGAGTTTAGTCATACTGCTGACAAAAACAAATTCAGGGAGATTTGTAATTGATTTAATAAAATGACAAGACCTTAATTGGACCATCAGCAGGCCTCTCTCAATAGCACTAGGTACTCCCATTTAGGCAGTCCATGTGCAAGTGCTATTAATTCAGTTACGCATATTGACATACAAAAATTTTTGATAGTCAATCATGTTTTTGTCACACAGCTGATTAAAACAACACCATTATTGGGATGTCATCTGTTTTCTTGATAACACTAAGTGCTCCAATTTGGGCAGTTGATGCGCAAGTGCATTATGCAGATTATGCATACTGACATGCAAAATTTGTCCAAAGGTAGAAATTGAACCAGCTCAATCATATTTTTGTCATACAGCTGACAAACGACTCTCTAATTGGAATGTCAGCTGTTCCTCTTGATAGAACTAGGTACTCCCATTTGGGTAGTCCATGTGAAAATGCTATCATACTGATTGTGTTCTTTTCATCTTTTTGTTCATGTGATTTGTAGACGTTATCTTTGGGTCGGTCCTGAACAATTTCTCATGCTGATTTCTTAATATTGGTCCCAAACAGTTGGGACTAGTTGCTAAGGTTTGGTGCAGTGATAATCAGCCCAACTGTGCAAGTGTATTTGGCCTGAGATAGAATAGAATAATTGATTTAATTTTTGTTGAGTTGATTGGCCCATGCCAAGTAGTTGTAGAGAAGATTGTACTGAATGTGCGGGGTATTTTGGCCTGAGCTTTTGATGATATAATTAAATCCTCATTGCAATAATTGGTCTGAGTTATGTTATTGTAATAGGCTTTAATTAAATTATTAGCTTGAGCGTTAGAAGGATAATCATCCCAATATGTTGGTTGTTGAAGGGTCTATTTTCGAGTCAACCACCAGAATCTAACACATACAGCTGAGCAACTTTCATAGTTACTTTTGGGGCCAATCCCCTTTGCTCAAGATCTTTTTACCATGTTCACATCTAAACTGACCACTTGATATAGATGATCCTGTGCATCATCATTGACAAACAGATCACTAATGTCAATTTCTTAATGCACAATATTGGGATGAACAGGTTTTTCTGCAGCTCTGGACTGTTCACCATCTAGGCCTGGGCCCTTTTCCCAACTCCTGTGCGGGTTTAAACTCTTTCACTTGGACCACGTTAATTTGTTCCTTGGACTTCTTGCAGTGTAAAGCGAAGTGTCCTTTTCCTCCGCATTGGCAACAGATTTTTTCCGTCTTATTGATCTGTTTAAACTCTTTAGGCTTATTTCCCAGCACAGTTCATTTATCAGCTCCTTAGAACCCTCAGTCCCCTTTGTGGGAATTGTATTTCATAATGGATTTGATTTGAAAATTCTATTCAGAGCATCAAAGGTAGCTTTCAATATTTTCAAATAATCCACCATCTGAGAGGTGGTAATCTCCATCATGAACATGGAAGACATTATTTGGTGCAAATTGCAATAGGGCCAAAGGGATGTTTGCAGTGCAATCCATGCATCAAAGTCATCCAGCACTTTTGCTCCAACCAAAATATGCAATTCTTTTTTTTAGTACTAGATCAAAATATGCAATTCTTGGTAGAATCAATTGGCGAAACTTGTTATGGATTCAACCTTCTGGAATTGAATGCCCATAAATTCTTGCCTGAATTTTGACATGCACGTAGGGCTTCCAAATTTTTCATAATGGCCGCCTTGGCCTCTGAGTATGATCAGCTTCCCACCTCTAGGTGGGGCAACCCTAGGTTCTGATAATTGGTATCCAGGCAATTCATCACTGTCAAAGCCTTTTTGACAATCGCCGTATCTGAAAATTATCATGTCAAATAATTAGAAACGAAGGGGCGTTATCCATGTGAAAGTAAGTAATTTTGGTGTCACTTTAAATTCCACCAAAGTTTCTCTAACCACTACTCTTGGTTCAGCTGCTCGAATAACTTGAGGAGTAATTTTGGAATTCATCTTTGAAATTCTATGAAAGCAGGCGGCACTATTTTGTGGGTTAGTCATCTTTCCAAATGGAGTCTGTGGAATGCTTTCTTCAGCGTCGTTTGCTGCATATGGCTCACATTCACATTTGTGAGTCTTCAACTCCTCAAATTGATTAATCAGCTGCTCTATATCTGCGCTGAATGCTCTTAAACAAATGCAATCCACTTCACGTACCATTTTCAAGAATAAGACTTTTTAAACTAAATATCCTTCCTTTTTCTTCAATGATGTTTCTTTTACTAGTAACTCATTGCCAAAATTGGCAACATATTTGGCCCCTTCCTAGATATTGGTAACTCTCTCCTCCAAGGCAGCTACTCTTGATTATATGCAAAATCCAAGGCGTTCTTTTTGATGGTTGCCAAATATATCCAGAGTTTTCTTAATTTATCCTTGTATAACATCGCGTTATAGTATTTTCTACTCAACTACACCCCTTAGTGAGCACCAATTGTTAAAATCTAAAGGTTTCATCGATTGTTCATGGCTGATATCCCCTTAATTTATTAACTTCACAAGTTTGTTGTAAAATTCTCCGCGTTGCCTGATAATATATAGTGATTAGTAATAGCATGAAGACTATTATCTGTAGTTGTTTAGATCACTAGCGTTGGGTCCAACTCTTGACCAGTATTCCTTCTTAAAATACTTAAGATGTCCTCAATAGGGATTCATTCCTTTATACCGCCTAACTTGATCCACGCTCAGATCCTCATTTATGGCCTCTCTCTGGTGACACACAGTCAGCAGAAATTCCCATCTTATCTCAGCTTCTCTTCTCCAGATCCATTCTCAGATCCTTACTCTTTATCCTAAAGTGTCTCTAATTAAAGCACACAGCAATAATTTCATTGAAGAATAGAACCAATGATAAATTTTGGTAATAGACGATGATTAATCTTGTAATTAATGATCTTTTATTATATGAATTCTTAGGGAAATTTATAGTGGGAATTTGGCGCCCAACCCTCGGTTGACACCTCATCAATGAAATGGCAGCCGTTGCCATTAAATTACCCATTTTTGCCCCATTAATGATGGTCCTCCCCCATCCTGGCTAGGATTCCATCGTGGGAGATCCTCAAGACCTAAATTGGAAAGAGTCAGAAAACGTGTCCCTAACGTTTTCCTCTTAATCCCAGCAAACCAACTATATCTGGCAAGCAACCTGCTTAGGTAATGGGACTTGAATCCAATAAGGCAGGTCACAAACCAACTGATCAATTTGCTAGTTGCAGGCGACATCACTTGCCTCACAATCTGATCCTTAAATTCCCAATTAATTAATGATAAACCCTGACCAATCCTAATTGGTACATCTGATAATTAATTATCAATCAACTATCAGATGCCTTATTACATCGGCAACTATGCCTGACAAGATCTTAAGCATTCACCCAGATCAATTACGATGGATTAAAGCAGGTGAGTTACCTAAATCCCCCAAAATTTTTACCCAAAATCAGGGTCAACTGATATTCAATTCACTTCGCTATATGGAACTTCCCCTAGCGACCCCTAGTAATCTAGTTGAATGGGAATATGGGCAAAAATCTTAGCATAAGGTGTCCATGAATTAGCAGTCATGAATGAGGAAACAAGTCTTGTACAAGAGAAAAGCTGACCATTACAGTCTCCCTTGTGGTGAAATGTTTTAATGGTTACAGCTTGCAACTTTAGTTTATTTCAACAGTAATTTTGTCTAATTGTCCTTTTTGCAACCACATGTTGAATGATGAGAATACCAAGGTGACGTAAGGTTTAGTGGTGTCTCTATTCTGAATGGCGAGGTAAAAGTGGGGGAGCCAACCATGAATTGTCAAAATTGGAGGTGTTGACCTTCACTTATATTAGTTTATGTAATTATAAGCGTCATGGCAGTGAAGTTAGTTCTCTATAAGCAGCATAACGTAACTATCTAATTTTTTGCAAAAGCATATTGTTGAAGATGATTTTTTGTTACCCAGATCCATGATAGCTCTTTTTAAAGAATGGCAAAGAGGATATTGAGATTGACGTTGAAAAGAATGGTCTTAGGGGGTCCCTTTGGTAGCAACCTTTCCAGCTATTACCTACACTATTAAATGAGCGGGTAACAACACTCAGGTATTATAAATCTGGTAGAGCGCTGAGATCTATTACTTAGCCATTGATATATAATGGAAGCGGTCTATGGAGTCATAGATGTATGGATAGGCCACCAAATCCTGTGCCTTTTCTAAGCCCAGGAGGGCCATGTAGTCATTTTCCTTACAAGAGTTAGTGTGAGAGTCGCATGAATGTCAATGTAGTTGTCACTCAATGATTCTCAAAGAATAAAGCATTGCTGTGAGGGGTCCAGGTTAGTGTAAACCATTTAATGATCAAATTTTCCAGAAACTTCTTTTAGAGCTTGTGTTATAAGAAGATCAGCGCAAAATGGCGCCAGTTTTTTCAAGACCTTGCAATTCACTTCAAGTGAATATGGGTTGTGATATAACCTCTTGAGTCAATTAGTAATTTGCTATTAGGACCAAGTGGCTTTCCATATTATGGACTTTAATCGGCTATCCAGGATCTCCTGGGTCCTGGCCAGTACCAGAAGGCTAATGTCTACATGCTGTTTAGTTGTCAATTCAAGAAAGCAACCAAAGGAAGTCAAAGGTGTCCAATTATTTTGACTGAGTAAGCTTTATAAAGACATGAGCTGAAACAATGATACTATAGCGTATCCACATTGTTTGTTATTTGGAGATGTCAATCCTGAGGTGAGTAATAACTTTCATACTAAAAAGAGATTTTTACTCTGGTAGAAATAGTTGGTGGGTGTTCCCACTGCGCGTAAGATTGGGATGACTTGAAGTAGTCTCTCTCTTTCTATTTTGTGAGCATTTTAGAAAAAGTCCCTTGGACTTCTTCCAAAGCCTTTAATCAGCAAGGATGGTAGCTGACTTACAGTTTAAAAATTTTCTATACCTGGAATATTTCCAGTTAAAAAGACACAAAAAGCAGTCATTTGGTCCTTGGCATAGTTGTAAGTGATATGATTGAGAATTACTTCAGTTGTCACCTAATGAGCTTGAGGATAAAGCAAATGATTGTGTGTGGGAGGGTGAGGGAACTACAGATGTTTATGAAAATCTTTTTTTTGCATATGATTGCTTATGATGTAAGTCACAATTCTAAGTCAAAAACTTTGAAAAGACTTTATAGCGATTGTCAAGAGGATAGTTAGAAATATGTAAATAATCCAGTTGTTGTCTCATGCTACAGGAGATGTTATTCTACCAAATAGCTGAGGACCAATAATGACTTAACCATTCCTTAAGCTGACTGAAAGGCCAATAATTTATACTCATTTTGGTAATGCAACTGAGTCCAAATTCCGAGAAAGGGAACACATCTGTGAAGGTGATTCAACTGAAGTCCTTTATCCAACTGTTGTCTGGGCAGTCACATTTTGAGAATTCAGATGTCTTAAACTTGACTTGTAGTGGTATTATAGTCTTTCATGAGGATAGTGTTAATTAGGAAATTAAGCTTTACAAGAACTTCTGGAAGCTGTTTTGATCAGGTCCTGCATTGGTCAGGTAGTTACTAGCAATAAGAAATGAGATGTTAGTTGTAGGTATTTTGGCCATGATGAGCTACCAATCTAAGTGAATAAAAGCACTGGGCTGTGCCCACGGATTAATTATAATGAGGGCGTGGTGATGAATCTATAGTGAATTGGCTCCAAAATATTTGCTAATGCTTTAACTTCAAGAGGTTCATGTGGGGCTCTTGGATAGAGACATTATAAATTATGCTGACATGAAGTTGTGAGGTAGATGAACTCTCCATTTGTAGTACCACAGCCCATTTTAGTTGACGGACTTCAGGGCTAGGGTCTTCCCATTGTGACTCTTAGTTATTATATTTCTGCCCAGGGTTTCAAGTGCTTGAAAATGAGGCTGTTATGTGGCTAGTAATCGTCCTTTAGATATACTTTTACTGGTGAGCCAAGTGGAGTGCCTTAAGGACTTGAGAGTTTTTTGGTCTTTGGTGGATCAAGTGAATCATGTAGAAGTTCAGGGTGATTGCGTTTCTCACAAGGTGCTAACTCAGAATGGCACCAGAATGACAGGCATGGTGTGCGTAGTACTTTGCGTCATCCTGAGATAGATAAGGTCAAAGTTGTTCAACTAAGCTCCCTAAGATTTACTCTTCTTTGGAGATTGAAGAGAATAAGTAGAAAAATTATTCAGGAATAGACTTATTTATCTAATATAATTGGGAATTCGTATACTCTTCAATAGGAAAAACACCATAGAACTTATATCAGAATCAAGACTATGATCATGTGATAATATGTATGTAAGAACTTTTGATTTCTATTGAGGTATGTTAAAGTACACTTGGAGAACCACGGGCTTCAAATTCTTTTGTGGGCATAGTGATTTGATATTAATGAGAATTCTGAATTTGTAAATGCTTTTGGATTATTGCTTGAGTATTGTGTCAATCAACTGAAGCTGATGAGAGAAATCAATTATATTAGTTAGGTTTTGATTTGATTTTAAAATAGTGACATGTAAACAAGGTTTGGATCATTGCATGTAAGATAAAATAAATAAGGTATTGTTTATGACTAATCTGCATTATGAACAAGGTTTGTACTTCATTTTAACCCCTTTAGCTGCGACCAATCAATTAAAGGTAGAATAAATTCATCTTGTTGAGGCTCATATTCTAGCCACTCAGAAGTGAAGTAGTTGTCACTGCAATTATATAGTAAAGATGTTATCATTATTTGCCTATAAGGTTTTGTAATATTTGCACTTGTCATTTTCCCCTTAAATCCTACAAAAGGGGCTACTTTTAGCATAAACTCTTTAACAAATAGTTTCTAGTATTAAGATGATTACTGATATTATTAGTTACTCATAAGAGTCCCTCTAAGGTAATTAATAGAAGGTAATTTGATGGTAGGGTCAATGTTACTATATTCTTCACTAGAGAGCAGATATTTTAATATCTGATAGAACCCCTTTAAAGAGTATTAGGAGTAGAATATCAGAGTAGGAATCTTTCCCACGTTCATTAAGGGTCTAGGTCAAGTCTTGCCCAAGTAAAGGAGTTATATGTAGGGTCCCAATACTGAAGATTGCATATGGGCAAGTGTCAGAATTGCAGATAACCACATAGTCCAACCCTTTGACCAAATATGAGATTTGATGATTAGGTTATAATTGTAGAGGATTGGCAATAGTGGCTGACTTATGAGAATATTGTTGGGCGGAATCCCCTGATGATATTAGAAGTCGCTGACTATGAATTATTGTCAGGCATCATACCCAATGATAATTGAGGCCACCAATAAATAATAATTTCATTGGGCATCATCCCCGATGAAACTAAGCAATAATTTGATATTGGGATAATCCCCAATAGTCAAATTATAGGGAATCGTTCAGAGCGGAATGGTTTGGAGTCATTGGTTAACTACCAGAACGTTTAAACGCCGGAGGAAAAGTAGAATTGTCATTGGCTAAAACAATCAGTTTCATGTACCTAATACCAATTGTTTGGTCCGCTGAACGCCCAAGGATTACGCTGCCTAGAAAACCCTAGGCAACAGTACCCAACGAGATTTGGTGCCTAACACTAAGGGTCAAAACCAGTATAGGAGCACAAATGTTCTCATCAGACAGCTGAAAAGTTGTGTGCCAATTATAACTATAAAAAACCCCAAATAATTCCCTAATAATAAAATATTCTCACTAATATTAGCTTAAGTTGTTTAAACATTGGTTGTTTTAACATTATTCTTAAGAGAAGCGTGCAAGGATCAGTTATCCTTAGGTTGTCAATATCAAAATCTCCGCTTGGCTCTGCAAGAAGGGAATAGGGAAAGTGTTCCCTACCAGATCAGAATATCTTCAAGAGGAAGAAGCATCTGTCTAGTGTTGGACAATACTCTCAACGTGGCTTTTAGCATCAACCTTAATAATAGTCTTCATACTATTATTGCCCCAGTCTATCAACAACATTCAAATAATCAACGCCAGGATCCACAAATCTGTGCAGTTGAAATCCAGGGCTAAAAGAGAGCAACTAAGCCCAAGATTTTAATATTGGTGCTCAATACATGGGGTAGTTGAGTTGTCAAAAGCCAACTTAAAATAATGTCTTTTAAGGAAGAGCTTCAAAAGCTCTGGGCAGAGCTACAGGCTGTCAATGAAAATGTGCTCAGCTCGGCTTCTCAGGCCAATGTTAGTACATTGAAAGAGCATATGATCAAGTTGGAGGAAACGCTCAAACAACTAGGAATAGTTAATAATGACTTATGCGGAAAAGTTGCCTCTTTAAAGTGGAAAGAGGGAGAACTTGTAAAGGAAATTTTATTTCAGAAAACCAAATGAGAAGAAGATTGAGAATGCATCTGACGGTTTCATGAGGAGATGGCGAAATTGACCAATCATATAGAGGAGTTGAAGAAACACCAATGTGATTGTGAACAATTTGAGGCAAATGATGCCAAAGCAAAGGCATGTAAAATGCCAAGCATTAAGATCTCTCCGCCAATAAACATGCCTAAACCATTCGCTGGTGTGTCAGAAATGACTCCTGAAGGCACACCTATGGCTTTCTCGAGTAGCTGGTCCAGGATCTCCTATTAGCAGAACAACTGAGGAATTTCGAAATATGCTGAAATTGCCCACCTTTCACTTGGATAACGCCCCAGCGTTCTTCCACATATTTGAGATGACCATGTTCATCTATGCGGACTAATAAAAAGCAGTAACTGTAATGAACTGCCTTAGCACAGACTACCAAAATCTAGTGCTTCCTCACCTCAATGGGGACAATTGGTCATATGCAGAAGCCAAAGCTGCCATTATGTTGGAGTTTGGAAGCCCTACTTGGATGGCAAATCATAAATAAGAGTTCATAGGTATTCAATTCCTCAAAGATGAGGCTCTGGCTTGTTTTGCCAACCATTTTTACCAATAAGCTCAGATCTTGGCAGGAGCAAATGTGTTAAGCGACTTTGACGCCCGCATAGCCATGCAGTCGGCACTTTGGCCCTACTGAGACTTGCATTAGATTATGGTTGCAGTGCTAGTGACTGAAACAACACCCTCTCAGATGGTAGACCATATAAAGATGCTTGGAGCCACGTTCAATGCTCCCAATTGTAATTTCAAAGTAATTCAAATGAAGGTCCAAAATATTGTCAAATGTCACCGAGCCATTTAAAGAATTTGAGGGTCAAGTTGCGTTGGGAAGTAAACCCAAAGTTCAAAAATGAGCAGACAAATTAACAAATCACTGTTTCCAATGTGGGAAGTTGGGCCATGTAATTGCCCAGTGTCAGGAAAAAAAGCCAAAGGATCAGATAAATCTCATTCAACCTCAAGAGACTGGTTCAGATCTGGGAAAAGGGCCAGCAGTCTAGATCAGGGACTATCTAGTACTGCTGATAAACCTGTCCTGCCTGACATAATGCAAGAGAAGATCGATATCTCTGATCTATTCATGGATGATGACTCACTTGATCCACTCCATCAGGGAATTAACTTGGATGTTAACGCTATAACTCAAGCTAAAGTGAAGGGGATTGATCCCATAATTGTTGTCGAGGTCACTCATCCCTAAGTATGACAGCTAGCAGAGAAAGTTAGATCCACCGAGAGCCCTGAAGACTTAGTCAAAACGAAGTTGGATGAGGCTATAGTTTCTCTATCTATCAACGCAATCAAGGAGTCATTCCCCAGATTATCCACTCAGATAATCCACACACTTGATTTGGAAAATAATGCCACTATCCATTCAGTAAATACTTTATTACAGTACTCAGAGTGTATCTATTTCAATATTCTAATCAATAGGATAAGAGTCCAAGCCATAATTGATAATGGAGCGCCAATCAACATTGTTTTCACCAAATTAGTAAAATGTATGAAAATATTACCAGATTTGGAGCACTGAAAAGAGTATGGAATGGCTGGACTAGACATTACAATCTCATGTGGAGCCTACAGTGCACTACCACTTTGGTTTGGATAGCGGATGGTGTCAGCTCCTGCTATAGTGCTGGCCAATCCAAATTATGACATACTTATTGGGACAGAGTTCTTGAGGAACTATGGGGTGAAATGCAATTTCAAAGAAAACACCCTGACAATATTGGGGCAGACATTGCCTTTGGTTTACCAGCGGAAAGGAGAAACTCCGCTGACAAAGATGTATAACTTTGTCAATTTAATTTATAGTGATGGTATTAAACCCATTCACTATAAACTAGTCAGATGGAAATGTAAACCAATTCCAATGAAAATTATGGAGAATCAGGGAATACTTTTAAGGGTGAACGCAGCAAACACTATTCTGCTGGGGGCTCAAATCATAGTTAACACTGGGTTAATGGTGGAACTTCCCAAACAACTTTATGGAGAAATCATCAATACCTGGAAAAATAAAGGATTGAACCATGGGTTGCGCCAGGGATCTTAATGCCAGGTCACAAAGAGATACAAGTATTAGTAGAAATCTGGGAGAAAAGCCAATGGAAATTAAAAAAATCAGACCATTGCATTTCTGCACTTGCTCCCAACGGTGGAACTATAAGCTTTTCATGAATTTAGATCATTTCCTAAAATGGGATTGCTGGCGGGAGTTAAAAAAAGTGTCAACATATTAGTGGATCTCAAGCAGCTAGCTGATATGACTATGAATCAGCAGGAGGATGTGCTCTGATTATTTGAAAAATATCGGACAATATTTGCTCAGAATGATCATGACTTAGGATGCACAAAAAACGTACTCTACAAAGTTGATATGGGGGAATGTCCGCCGATACAAATGAGACTTGTTCATAGGTTAAGAACTGTGGAAGCAGAGGTCAGCGATAAGATAAGCAGTTGGTGGAACATGAGGTACTTGTTCCATCATTGAGCCCATGGGCGAGTCCAATCCTGTTGATAAAAAAGAAGAATGGATCAAATCGAGTAGTGATTGACTATTGCTGACTAAACAAGATCACTAAAAAAGACTCCTATCCGCTGCCCTGAATTTATAATATGCTTGATCACCTGGGAGAGGCGAAATAGTTTTCAGCTATGGACCTGATTTCAGGCTATTGGCAAATTGATTTTCCAAAAGAAGATCAATATATGTGCGATAATTACACACAAGGACTATACCAGCTGACCAAAATGCCCCAAGGATTATGCAATGTGCCAGCGACTTTTCAGCGAGCTATGGATTATATACTTAGTGACATGAAGCTATCCTGCGTGTTAGTCTACTTAGACAATATCAACGTCTTCAGTAGGACCTTCTCCAATCATTTGGAGCATCTGGAGGAAGTTTTCAAGCGGTTGGCAGTGGTGAATCTAAAAATCAAGCTGATAAAATGCCACTTTTTCAAAAAATAACTTGAATACTCAGGGTTTATTATAAACTCTAACAGATTACAACTGCAACCCATGGAAATAGAAGCTATTGAGAGGATATCAATCCTGAAAAGTGGTTGGGATATTCAATTCTTCTTGGGCATGGTCGGGTACTATTGCCAATTTATCAAAGACTTCGCTGTAATCGCTAAACCTCTATTTCACCTACTCAAGGATCTGAAAAAGGGATTTTTGTGGAACAAAGAGGCTCATAAGTCTTTGATAAGCTCCAAAAATATCTCATGATGCAGCCCAGTGTTGAAATACCCAAATTTTAGTTAAGAATTCATCATCTAAGTGGATGCCTCATTAACGGCAATTGGAGCTGTTTTAAGTCAATTAGATGACATTGGGGATGAACATCCAGTAGCCTAAGTGAGTAGAACACTATCGCCAGTGAAAAGAAACCATACCATGACAAAGTGAGAGTGTCTGGCGGTCATCCATGCCTGCAAACAATTCCGAGTCTACATATATGGAAGCACTTTAAAAGTCATAACCAACCACTCATCCCTGCGCTGGCTTCATAACCTGAAGGAACCAGAAGGCCGGTTGGCCCAATGGGCTTTAAAGCTGCAAGCCTACGATTTGAAATTATCCATCAGGGTGGAGTGGTACATCAGAATGCTGACAAATTGTCTCAATTGCCAGTTGTTCATGTGATCTATCCTCAGGCTGATGCACTGTTTCAATGGATGATCAAAGGAGATATTGGGGATGAACCCCAAATAATTTGAAACGCATTATGAAAAGCCATGGAAAATATCAAAAATAAGGACAATCAATTATACAAAATGATCAAAGGAAAATGGGTTTTATTTCCTAAACTGTCAGAAAGAGTGGAAATCAATTGAGCCGCTCACAAGGTTGTCAGCCATGGTAGCCTAAGGAAAACAGTGGATCATATTTGTCAGTATTATTACTGGAATTGATCAACTATGATGTGGTGGATAATTAGCCTGCTGTGTGGAATATCAGCTGCACAAACCGCACAAGAGCATCATAGGATACCAGCTAGTACGCCCTGGTTTTTGTATGGCACACGGTGTCCATAGATGTTATGGGACCATTAAGCATCAGCACCAGAGGAGTGAAGTATATAATCGTCATAATAGATCACTAAATTTGATGGGTCAAAACGAGTGCCTGCAGCAAAGTAGATGCAATAAGTAAAGCGAAGTTTATACTTGACCAAGTGATCTATCAGCACAGTTGCCCTCAAGTCATTCTCAGTGACAACAGAACCAACTTTACTTCACATGTGAATCCCAGGCTTATTGAAATAATGGGAATCCATGGCGTTGTATCCATCCCCTATGATCCAGAAATGAATGGAATGGTGGAAAGAGTAAATGCAACTCTAGCCTCAACCTTACAAAAATCGGTCATGGGGAAAACTTCCGTATGGGGAGCATACCTGAGTTCAGTCACTTTCGCTTATAATATCAGTTACATTTTGTGACCAAGAAAATGCCATTCAAACTATTATATGGGCGGAAAGCCACATTGCTGATGATATTGTTTTCAGCAGTAGAGCCATCTTTGGGGATGAGTGCTGAACATTATCTAACCTGACTGGCCAGTATCCTGATTGAATTACAATCTCAGGATTCAATACAACATTGAGGAAAAGAATCAATGTGATTAAAATGTATGACCAGAATTGACTTCCGTTGATATAGTACCATGTGGGCGATAGGGTGCCTATTGCGATACCCATGGGTTTGGGAGAAAAAATAAGTTGGTTGCCCTATGATTGAGACCATTATAATTTATTTCAAAGTCAGCAAATGGTGCCTATACAATCAATAATACTGAGGATGGTCACATAGTCAATAGAGTTCACACAAAATACTTAAAGTATTGGACTTAGAGAAAAAAAGGAATGAAAAGAAAAAAATAAATAATAAATAATAATGAAAACTAAAAAGAAAAAAAAGATGCATAAAAATACAAAAAAAGTATAAAATATTAAAAAATCTAATTCAAACAGTAATGCATCAAGTGATATTCCACATACCAAGCATAGAGGAAGGAATTGTAGTGGGCATGAGTCCTGAGCGTTGGCAGGATCAGAAAGGGCTGAAACTAGGTCCACTGGAATAGTCCCTATCAACGAGATGTTGAGACCCGTCCTGGAGTTGGTACAGGTGGCAAGAGTGCCAGCAGAACCTGTCCTGGGGTTAGTACAAGTGGCAAGAATGCCAACAACCCGTCCTGTGGTTTGTACATGTGGACCAGTTGATTTTTGCAACTGATGCAAAGATGGGACTGGTTTGGCATGATGTCATGGGAACTGCACTCAAGAAGAGGTGGCAACGGGTAGAAATTAAGGATATGAAGTCATTGAACTGATCATAGCATATGGGCATCGAGTGCAGATAGAGCTGCACTACACTGAGGACATAGAAATATGACAAACCAAATATGAGCTCCAGCTGAGGCAGCTTCCATTCCCGAGGGTTCTATCTTCCATTTGATATCTGGTCAAGAAGGGGGATGTGTCATAATTGCAGATGACCACATAGTCCAACCCTTTGACCAAATATGATATTTGATGATTAGGTTATAATTGTAGAGGGTTGGCAATAGTGGCTGACCGATGAGAATATTGTTGGGTGGAATCCCCAATGATATTAGAAGTTGCCAACTATGAATTATTGTCAGGCATCATACCCAATGATAATTGAGGCCACCAATAAATAATAATTTCATTGGGCATAATCCCCGATGAAACTAAGCAATAATTTGATATTGGGATAATCCCCAATAGTCAAATTATAGGGAATCGTTCAGAGCGGAATGGTTTGGAGTCATTGGTTAACTACCAGAACGTTTAAACGCCGGAGGAAAAGTAGAATTGTCATTGGCTAAAACAATCAGTTTCATGTACCTAATACCAATTGTTTGGTCCGCTGAACGCCCAAGGATTACGCTGCCTAGAAAACCCTAGGCAACAGTACCCAACGAGATTTGGTGCCTAACACTAAGGGTCAAAACCAGTATAGGAGCACAAATGTTCTCATCAGACAGCTGAAAAGTTGTGTGCCAATTATAACTATAAAAAACCCCAAATAATTCCCTAATAATAAAATATTCTCACTAATATTAGCTTAAGTTGTTTAAACATTGGTTGTTTTAACATTATTCTTAAGAGAAGAGTGCAAGGATCAGAAATCATAGGTTGGCAATATTGAAATATCCGCTTGGCTCTGCGAGAAGGGAATAGGGAAAGTGTTCCCTACCAGATCAGAATATCTTCAAGAGGAAGAAGCACCTGTCTAGCGTTGGACAATACTCTCAACGTGGCTTTTGGGCAATCAACCTTAATAATAGTCTTCATACTATTATTGCCCCAGTCTATCAACAACATTTAAATAATCAAGGCCAGGATCCACAAGTCTGTGCAGTTGAAATCAGGGCTAAAAGCGAGCAACTATTCCCAAGATTTTAATAGCAAGTCTTCTGTAAATTTTTTAGGATTAAACTAGAGGATGTTGTATATCTCAGCGGTGCAAAGTCAACCATTGTGGCTGCAGCTAAGCTCCATAGATTCAAGTTATTAATTGATGTTTGTTTAATCAATTCAAAGTTATGTGGTATTAAGTTTAAGTATATTGAGGTTATTGTTCTTATAGCCAATTGTCTGGTGTAATGTGGAAAGCTTAGGACTAAAAAGTTGGCTGTTTTGATAATTAGTAGGAATCTACTTTTCACCCCCTTCAGAGTTGTCAGTGGAGTTTGGTAGGCTCATACTGGTCAAATAATATTCTTCCATGGTGTTCTCAACGCCGTCTGTAATGTAATTATGGTCATCAGAGCTGTATGCAAAGTCATCAGTGTCTTCAGATCAGATTCTAATAGAGCAGCCGTGTTTGCTTTACTGTGACTTTGGGAGTAGACAGGAGGTAGTTCATCATCAGGTATAATGAGCTAGTCTTGTTAGGATATAAGTACCTAAACCAACTGTTCTTTTACCAGGTTATTTAGAGGTGCTTCCAAGTTAAGAATGTGGTAAGTCAAGCATGGGATGTCATCGCTGAGGTTTAAGATTGGAGAAGCTTTGTAAAAAGAAATTGCTTGAGAACAGTGGATGAGTGTGGGGAGACTATGATTAGCATTCTCTAGATGAGTATTTATTGAAAAGTAAGTTTTCACTTCTTTAATAAACTCTGGTATGTGCCATTAATGCTTAGTTGCAGCGAGAGTGGTATTAGTTGCCTCATCAAGCATTAGCATCATTGCCTCTGACTGCTCTTTTGTGTCAGAGTAGTAGCAGTTGGAAAAGAAAACGAGGTTTTTGTCTTTGTAAAGACTAATCTGTAGGACGGATCTTTTCTTTTTTGGATATTTCATCATCTTTTCTCCACATGTTAGAGGAGTATGATGGAGGTACTAATTAGCTCAAGGACAACACAGCATGGTCAGTAAGATAAAGTGTTTCAATTATAGTATAACATTGTAAATTTTTCTAGGTGAACTTGGTCTTTTAGAGGTTTCAAGTGTTCTTGTATTTCTTATAGAGTGAGCTCTGGGATGGATTCCAATTCTCAAAATGTCTTTGAAAGGCAGTTGGGTTATTTTGGATAACTCGTTCTTGAGCTTCTATAATATTGATGCAAGTTTGAGTAATGGTACTGAACTCTCATAATATTATGTTTCCATCTTCTAGGTGTTTATCCTCTGGTTTTATTCACCCTCAATTTGCTTGCAATGGTTGTCAAAGTGAGATTGGTGATATCAATGAATAGCTCATGTTTGATGATTTTACAAAAGAGTATAGTGTCATACTGCTGAGTTTTATTTTCTCCTAGGTTGTCTTTGTGCTTTTTAATAAAGTGGTTAAGGAGTGTTATAGAGAAGCAGGACGCTCTCATCTTAGTGTATTGCTGGATGTGCTCAATCTTCTTGTCCATAGAGGAAGCGTGGGTAATCTATTTGACCTTGATATCTTTAATGTGGGGAAATACAGTAGTGAGCTATTCTTCAAGTACTTGACAAAACTATCCTTTTCCAAAATAGCAGATATAAGCTAAGTGGCCCCCTATAGTGAACACCACTTGTAAGAATTTTGTATTTTTGGGCTGCTCACTTGATATTAACCCAGAGATCCAACAATATGACAGTTACGGTATGCTTAGTACTTTGCATCTGCATGAGAGAGAGGAGGCCAAAGTTGTCATGCCAAATTTACTATAGTGACTCTTGTGGGAGCTGGAAGAGATTAAAGAATAGAATTTTATGAGATAGTTATACTTAACTAAGAAAAATTGGTGATTTATATAACCCTTTAATAAGAACATTACATAATTTATCCCCAGTTCAATACTATAAACACATGGTTCTGTGTATATAAGAAAATTTTCATTTATAGTGGTTAGGGGGGAAGTACACGCTGAGATAAATGGGCTTCACAATTCATCTGGTGTCACAATAATCCTTTAGTATCAAGGTATGGATCAGACATTGCTTTTGGATTAATGATAGTGTATAATGTAGATCTTTCTAAATTGACGAGAAATTATAATTATACTAGGTTTCAAAATGAGTTTGAATAATGTAACACAAAGATAAAGTTCAGATCATCATGTGTAAAATGGAATAATAGAATACTGTTTGATACCAATCATCAATCTGAACAAGGTATTCAATTTGTTGCAACTCCTTTAACTGTGACTAAACAGTTGTAGGCAGAGTAAGTTCATCTTATATAACTTGTTCTTTACAATTGAAAGCAAGGTGTTGTCACCAAAGTTATCATAAAGTAAAAATTTAAGCAATATTAGTTATTCAGGCGCGGTAATACATTTACATTTGTTTAATTCCCTTGAAACCTTTAAAAGGACTAATTTTGCGCGAATTCTTTGCTTAGATTAGTGCTAGTTGATATTAATTATATATATTAGTTTTATTTTATGTTAGAAAACTTAAAAGGGAATTTTGGGAAGTGAAAATAATGGAAGGGTTGATGTTCCTATAATCATCACTAGAGAGAGATAGTATATTTCAACAAAATACCCTAGGAAGGTTTCTTAGCTACATTGCATAGAAGGCAGAGGGTTTAATCATCATTGTCTGTGGGGTCCTAAATAAAAAAGTATGAGTCCACAATCTTGGTCCATCAAAAAATGATATTGCAAGATATATTGTGTGGGTTAGATAAAAATGATATGCTGCACTTTCCGCAGGCCATGGGTGACAGTCATTACTAACTTTGTGTTCCTTTTCGTTTGATAACAAGATAATTTGTGCTGCATTGCTGGTGAGAACTGGTGTGTGTCCCAGAAGGCACTTAGTGGTAGTGGCCTCTGTGATGGGCCTGGTTGTGGACGCCTTACATTGTGTTGGAGCTGGTATCAGTGCCAGGAGGCTATAATTTGTCTCCATAAAAGAGTATTTCTTGCAAAAGTGTTTCCATATCTGCGATTGGCAAGCTGTTCCCAATGCCTGACAAAGAGTGATTGTGTATAAGTCCTGTTTCAAGGATCCACTGCATATGCCGTGAGATTGCTGTTGTAGCCTATCGCTAATATTTGTTTTGTATTGGGCCATGGAATATGGCAAAGAAGTTTCTTGCAAGCTATGAAACAAAGTAGAGGCAGCCAAGGATGTTACACCACAAGCATCAAGAGTAACTATGGTCTTTTCCACCAATATAAAACATTGAGAATGTTTCAAGGATATCCACATGGAACATGAACTTTATGTCATGAAAAAGGTGTGATAGGGCTTCTTAGGCTACTAGCCAAGTTACATATTAGGAGTTTTTGTAACTTAGAATTCTGCTTTTGTTTGGATTATTGCAAATAAAGATGCATGGATGTTGCACCCTTTTGGGTTGGCCCCAATAGTGCTTCAAAACAGTGTGCTAGGAGATGAAGGAAATTCTTTAATGCGAGCCCTTTTAAAAGGCTTTGTAAGAGGGGACAATAAAATTCACTGACAGAACGAATCAAATTTCATCAACATGTGATGGGTGCCAACTACAGGGGCTTTAGTACATAGCAGTCAACAAGTTGGAAAAGGTGACCCTTGAGACTTTTAAGATGTAATTGGGTGAATAATAAATTTTAAATACCACCAATATTTTGATTTTGTGTTGGCTGAAAGGTCCACCTGAGAAGCTTTGTAAAGCCCACATTGTTATAGTAGTCTTCTACTGCTTCATATTGCATATTTGGCTGAAAAGGCTTCCATGAACTTCATAAAGTATGAGAAGTAATCCCCAGTTAGTATTCCTTGAGATTGTTCCCATATTCTAAAAATCCAGATGATCAAGAACCAATGGGGAGAGGCTTTTTCACTTTAAATTTGGCCCATATCCTCTTGACCTCAGTAATAGAGGTAGTTTCCTTTGGGTCAGTACCAAGAAGAGTGGGAGCGACTGTTAATTACCAAGCTTTAGTATTGCCTTTAATGAATTTATACTTTGTTCAAGAGAAAATATTAAGAGTGGCATGGTGAAGAGGTTTGGTTGAGCTCTGGGTTTACCCTTCTTATGGAACGCTCTATTGGTCACTGGTGCGCCGTGATGCTTAGTGGCTGCTTGAGCCCCAATAAAGTGGTTTGTCCCCTTAAGATAGTGTTATATAGCCAATCACTAGTGGGGAGTAGGCTCGTCCTCAGATCAAATCTTGCCTTTTATGTCAGTCCAATTGATATTAGTGCGATCATAACCAAAATATGATATATTAATGCCCAGATAAATTATTCTTAGGATGGGAATATGATAGACTAGTTAAAAATATTTCTTGATCTGAATTTCTGTTTGAGATTGGAAGTTGTGAAAAGTTCTGAGACTCAAACTAGTTATTTTATCATTATACAAAGTAGTTTGACTCACTCTTATGATATATAAATTCAGATTGGAGCTGCTTCCCGTTGCATATGAGGTCTAGGAGATTAAAAGGCTGTGACTTGTCTCAAAGCTAAGGGACGTGGAGCTTGGCTCCAGCAGTCTGTCTTGGATCAGGATGTATTGACTCATTGAGGGTACTTGGTGCTTTGGAAGGCTATTTATATTTAATGCAATCTGCAACTGCTTCTGCATATTAGGTACAATGCCTCTAGTTTAGTGTTCTAAAGTTGATTGTAGGCCACAGAAAGAGCTGATCCAGTGGAGGTGGGTGTTGCAGAGAGTGCTATCAGACAATATTCCACCCATTATAGTGTCCACCTAGAAGTTAATGCGTGCTTCTGTGGTGGCCTCATTGTTGCAGATGACCCTGATTTACAATAAGGTGGTTAACTGAGTTTTGAGAATTTAAAGTGATGCTTCTTAGTTTGGCTGAATCAGAAGGGTAATTTAGCTAAAGTTGTCACCAATTTGTTAATATCTATATATCTCTGGTAAAGCTGTACTTGATATTGAATTGACTTTCATAAAAGTGAAGCTAAGCAAAAAAGTTTATAAAGACATTATAAATATAATAAAACAATATTTTTATCAGTCTTATAAGATTGCAATAATTAGGGAAAACACAACTATAATAGACAATAATTTCACATATTTATTGCCATTTGAATTTAAGTAAAATGCGTGCTGTTATATTATTTGGCTCTGTAGAAAAAAACTGGGTTTAAAAAAATAAATTATTATTTTATAAACATCAGAGAGATTCTTAACACAGATGATACTATTAAGGGATGATAAACTGGCAACAGAAAAGTGTGTTAGATTGACAATGAGCGTAGTAGATACTAAAACTGACTTTAGTTATATTTGTAGATTCTGCATTATCATGCTCCTATTTTAATGTTGTGTCCTTTGCAAGGCAAAATCTTTCCTGATTCTCAAGGGTGTTTTGTCCTTAGTTTGAAATGATACTAGATATTTTATATATAATGAAGGTTGTTAGGGAAATGAACGGGACATTGTATCTTTATTTGAGTTCAGTCATAAAATATCAGCAAGCGTGGATGTTTATTTAATTTTGGTTAATATCCAACTTATAATTATATCTAAAAGGGCTCTAACATTGAATTACTCAACATTTTATCTCAAATGCTTTTAAGAGGGGCGAGTAGCTTTAGTTAAACTTTTATGGATCCAGTTGTCAACATCTACATTTTAACTGAAAATGAGTATTCTACCCAAGTTTAAATATGACTCAATAAGACTGACCATAGAATGTCAAGCTTTGAACTCTTTTAAACAATGATGGTAAAAGTAAACTGGATTCTAATGGGCATTTATAAAAAAACCAGAATCTGCGAGATTTGCCTGTCATTTCCCTTTTAAATTTTTCTACAAGGGATTTCACTATAATTGTCTATAAATAATGCTTTGTTTGCAATCTCCACATATCTAAGTAGACAGTATATAAGGTAGAAGTCTCTAGTATTGTTTGAATGATGGATGGCAATAAGGCGTGATGACTATTTGAGCGTTGAATGGGACATCCTAATGATTCAGTTATAGCTAACCTGTAGATCATTAGTGTTCTGAAGCGGTACACATTCCACATGAAGGGGTAACGTTGACTAATTTTATAAGGGTAAGAATCAACTTACCATTTTCTCTCTCCACCATTCAATTAATAGAAGAATGTTAAGAGATGGTGGGAGCTTAGTAGATTTTTTTCATCAAGGAATTGATCTCATTACCACTTGAGATAAGAAAACCTATAAAGTATATTTATAAAATCTTTTTGGGATACAATGATGGGTATACATTAACTTTAATTAAAATGTAGAGGTATCTTGGAAGTCGCAGTTACAACAGAAGAAGCTTCTAACTGCTTGCAAAGTGATCCTCAGCAATAGTGATGTAGCTGAAACCTTAAATTACATTTGGTAAAGAATAAATCCTGAAATCACTAGTATTGACAAATATTGATCTAGTATCTACTACTTTATGTTGGTATGTAAGGCTGTAAGGGACATGTTTGACACACTAACAAGTGTTTAAAGCATTAAAAATAGAATAAATCATACTTTTCAAGTAGCATCTTTTGCAGTCATTAGAGTTTTTTTAGGGCGCCATGGTTAACAGTAGAGTAAGCTCCCAGGATGATTTAAGGTCTTGTTGAAAGATGTAAATATGATATACATGAAATTTTAAATTGATTTTATAGTAATGCTTTTTTATATAAGAATTGTTGAGTCATATTTCAATTTACCCTGTATTTTATAAGACTAAAAACCCGAGTTCGATCCCAGTAATGGACTTTGGGTAGGGGACGATTTTGATTGTGTTGGTTTTGCGCATCAATGCCCCGAACCGAGATAGCGAATAGCAAAGGCGGTCCATGGAGTTCCTGGCCTATCATATACCGCGCATGGAGGTTTTCCGGGTTTTATCCTCCTTTCCCATTTTCTTCACTTCCCTAATCGGTGCGGTATCGTCCCCAGGTCGGCCCACCTCGAATAAAATTTAAATTTATAAGACTAATAAAATATGAATCAGTATCTAATTAGCTCATATAAGTACTTTGTAAAGGTAATTGAGTAAATACTTTTATTTTTTAGAACCAATCAGCATTCTGTGAATAGCCCCTTCTTAGTAAATAACTGAAAGATTATAACTTAGTAGTTTGGTTATAAGCCATGCTACAATACCATCATAATTCTTTATATTTGCAACCATTTAAGAAAAGCGTGGTCATTTACATTGTAAATGATATCATACAAGAAGGGACTAGAGATGTTTAAGAGCTTTAACTATCTTTTATGAATTTCGCTCTGTCACTATAGCTCATTTCACCCTTGGTCAATGTCTTACTAAAGTAATCAACAAGATGAGTTTATTTTGCTTTTTGTTGAGATAAAAACCACAATTGCAACATTGCTTGCATCTTGAACACAATAGAAGTGTGATCAAAGCAGCTTACATGAATGGGATCCATCATAAGAGCGTTTCTAAATGAACCAAACACTTTTTATTTTTTAAAAAAGTAGATAAGGGGGGTCATCCCTTAGGAAAAATATACCACGCTGAGTTTTTTAGGCTGTGCTGGTTTTGAACCAGTATTCAATCAGAACCAGACCCATAGTGGAGCAGGAAATGCCCCCTTATGCTATCCACTCCTCAAACACTTGAAATTTATTTTCCTTATAAATAGGGTCGTCATTATAAGGTAAGTAGAACAATAGTTTTTAAGTTTTGTATAATTATGGATGTAGTGCAAAAGCTGAATTGGTAGAAATAAATGTATGTCATGAATGCTCCCTAGTTTTGGCATTTTATAGATAGCTACAACCTTATTAGGTAAAGCCAATATATCTTATAAAGTAGCCTTGTGGCCTAGAGACTACATTTCCTTTTAAGAAACTAAATCTAATGGGATGTAATTTTATGGATACTGTTCTCTTTTGTTTAGATAACTCATGTAAATACTCAAGGTATTTATTCAAAGTTCTAGAGAAAACCATAACAGCATTTAAATAGGTTGTAAACAGTACATGTGAGGTCCCCCAACATACTTTAATTGTCTGATGTATGTCCAAGGACATTTCATAGCCCTTAGGGGCATTTAAATCTATTGAAAAAAATTTCATTAATAATAATAAGTTATTAATCTCTTTTTTTGGGTTAATATAAATTTTCCAATACTAATAATAAGGCCATAGACAAGAAGAATTGTAATCCAACTAAAAGTCAAAGTGATTTATCAATTTGAAAAATGATAGATATTAATCCAAGTTCTTTTTTAGAGATGGTAGTACATCACTACCTGATGACCTCCTTTTTTCAAGTCAATAGTAAGGACGAAGACCAAAGACTTTGTTAGAATTTCAACAGCCCAACACCAAACAATTGATTAAATTCAAGTATCTTTGTATTTCCCTACTCTTAAGCTTTTGGTAAAAACTTGCTCATATAGTATGGGTTTTTTCAGTTTGTACTTTATGCTGAACACCAAACATTATTACAAAATTTACAATTCCTTTCATACTAGAGATCTGAGTATTTACAAACTAAGCATCTGCCATCTGCACCATTCATGGGTGATAAATGCCAAACTTCACTTCAACTCAAGAAGTTATGTACAAGTATCTAGCCCCAGGTCTATCTATGTTTTACAATAAGATGCAGAAACATTCTTAGTTAATAGCTAAGTATTACACATAGGCTATGTTATAGTTTCTTCTCATAGACTTTGATTTACTTGAGAAGTTATGCATAGGCACAAAACTTGCCCTTAATATGACATATTTAGAACTTCAGTGCAATTTAGCGGCTCTTTAATTGATAGATTAGCATCCACAAAGATTACTATCAGATTAGTTTTAGTATAAAATATTGAATACCACACAATAATAAAATCTGAGTTTTTTAGGGATGATGACTATTTATGGTAGAATTTAATGACATTCCTTTCCCAGTATCGACCAAAGGTGCAATAAGGCGATTTTGGACCTCAAATTCAACATTTGATTCATCTTATGGACATTGTATATGAAGCATACAGTACATGTCTTCCCTCCCCTTTATCTTTTAACTAGTTCTGTACTTTTAGGTAAATATGTAAACAGATATAGAAAGACTATTTTCTTTATGGCTTAATTTTTCTAAACAAATTAGGGTTTTATGCCTATAAAGAAATTATAGCAACTTATATTCAATAAATAGCTTTATCTGACAACAATAAGGTTCTAAATCATATTTACGGCGAAAAATAGGCTCTGAGGGACCTAGTGTGGAAGGGCTTAGCAAACCCATACTTTATGGTATGCTTTATAAGGGGAATATCACTCTATTTTGTTAGGTAAAAAGGAATACGTTGATTAGCCATCCATTATCTAGTATAATCAAGTTTTTAACCTTGAGTGCCATTTGTTGGGCTTTGCCCTACTATAAATGAGGTACTGACGTGAGGTTTCCAATATAAATATTATTTAACTTAATGTGAGAAATATGTACCATGATTCTATCTATTAACAAATTAGCAGTACTTAGGCAAAATTATTATAGACTTAAAGTAACAAAGCACCAAGAGATTTTTGATTAATTGTGCCAAAATTACAAAAAAACATAATTGGAATTGATAGACATCCAAGTATTCATTTAACTAATAAATAGGTAATCGCTTCAGCTGACTTTTTATATTATGATGTTCAAGAATGAGGCCCTATTAATATAACCTTCCCATTTACCCCAAATGGTAAACTCATGCCACTTTTGTGCCTTATAGTTTCTTCTTACCAATATCAAATAATAGAAACCATCTAACTGTTTATTAGCAAATTGGCTCATTATAGACTATCACAAGTGTTACCATTACTAACCTTAATCCTGTCTGGGTTGATGAATCTCGGTCTATATCCAATTTCTAATCTGGATGGTACCATCAATTACCATAATACTTGATCTACCTTTAGCATCATGCATGAAGTGAGCTTAATCCCTAATTAATCCTTGTTATTTTCTGATAATCTAGTTAGTATCAACATCTGAATTAATAAGTTAACATTTACATCAAATATTTATCTATATTTGAGTGTTTTTTGAGATTGCTTAACCTCTATATAGGTTAAGATCATCATATTAAGAAAAGAGAGACCTCTGAACTTCCATAGAAGGTTAAGGATTTACTTCGATTAATCCCAACTTGTCCTGACACTATGTGATCAAAAGGACCCAATCAGATGTTGAGTTGGGCTATCAGCAATGAGGCTGAGAGCCAAAAATAAACTTAATATAGGGGCCCTTATAAGTCACATTAAATGCCACATGTGGCCTAGGACATTTAACCAAAAGGAAGAATACCAATATGAAAATGCCATTATGCTATATTAATCAGTCCAGAAATTACATAACTGACCTTTAAAGTGAACTTATGATCGCTGAGCCATCTGAATGATTTGTCACTGAATCCAAGCTTGTGACAATCGTCATGGCTTGGCTCAAGTTTATTAGTTTGCTGATGAAATCATTAAAGTGACATTTGATGAGGCTAATATGACAGCCAGTTGAGTTATTACAAAATGATAAGGAGATCAATGACTATCAGTTTCAGATAATTCTAGGACACCTTAAAAAAACCAAAGACTCTGTCAAACTTTCCAAGGAGAGGATGGAACAAATCTGGAACAAGCAAATAGAAAATAGACTGTGCAAAAATTGCTATAGGAACCAAAAGATTTTTCAGGTGCTCAATTGTATTTACTTTACCATAAAAAAAGTAATTTTGTCTACATTATGTAAGAATCTGACTATGTAAGATACTCTGAATACTATGAAGAAGAGCATCAAGAAGATCTGAACATATAGTAATTATTAAAAAAAGTATAAAAATTACTTTCTTTTTACTTTAAATGAATATAATATCTAAAACACCAAACAAGTGACAGGATGACACGCTTACCAAGGCCTACTGCTGCAACAATGATGGCCTCAAACTAATTGAACAAGATTCTGCTGTGCCAGATTCACCCTTTGCTACTGAGGCTCACTGCTTTTTTTAAGTTGGCCTTATAACAACTAAACCTATACTTTATCACTAGATTCACTTTTTTAACCATTCCTTTAACAATTCAACTTTTTAGTATTTTTTTGGTCTTTAAAAACCGTTTAGGTTTTGTTTACAATTAGGAGTCAAAACCCCCAACCTATCATTAATGACTAAGGATAGTTTTTACAAGCTGCTGATGAACTGCTAACCCAAAGTCTTGATTATAACAGCCCCTATAGTTGAGAGGGGCAAAATACTCAAAGTAAAATTAGCCAAGTTGGAAATTTAAGCTAAATCAATTGTTGACCATAATAACCTAACCTATGAGGAAACATCGCCTTGAGACAGCTTATATAATGAGGATTTAAGCTTTTTGACTAAATAAAAATGAACTCTAACATTATAACCAAAAAATCTTGCCTATAAATTGATTTAAAAACTCAACCGTCTAAAATAAAATTCTGGCCCTATGAGCATCTGATTTTAGTCCTATTCAAACAAAAAACGAAACCCAACCAATAATAGCTATCAAATAAATTATAAGGCTCAATCCTGACTCTGATGTCAAAAAACCCCATCTGATGGCTCACCAGCTTCAATTAAAAAACTTGTGAATATGGCCACTAATATTTCCCACAAAAGTTTTAAATTCCAATAAGTTTATATATATAGGAACCAAATCTTTACCTAATGAATAATGCTACAAACTTGAATCAAAAGTTAAATACCTGATTTATCTAAATTAGATGACTAAAATTAAAATGACTTTTCCAAACCCTGATAACCCAACTGATCCTCCAAGCTGAAAACTCTTGAATGAATCTAATTTTAGGGATCATGGGGGTGTAACCAGGATCCCTTTGATTACTTTAAAAAGGTGACAGAAATACTGAAGGGTTACAATAAATACCTTTTGCTTTTCTTGGTTAAAATGTCTTTATACCAGATACTATGTCTGGTGAGGTAATTCCATTAAATTACAATTATATCTTAAAATTTGCAAAGGAGAGAAAATGTTAAATTTATAAGCTTAATAGCAGCAATATAAGGGAAATTGGGGCTGGTGTCACAGGAAATTTAAACAATTTAAGATTTGATCTAAAAATATAAACAAATTGGGAATTTGGTAGCCCAATTATCAAGGCTGAATATGCTGCGCTTGTCACATGGATTGGGTTTTAACCCTGAGATTAGGTAGTTCCAAAGGAGCATTAGTCAACCAAGTAAGTTGGGGTCAATCCCCAACTTTGAGAGTCATAAATTTACGTGGTGATTATTCCTGACTGAAGTTTATGCTATATAGGTGGATTGGGATCGATATCTGTCAGCTAACACATCCAAATCTACCATTTGGATGGGAATCCCAACAATACCCCACTCTAGATCTTGATGAAGGGGGGGAAATGAATGGAAAAAGTGACTATGTATGCGGTTTACAATTGTACCCTAAACCTCTACAATTGACTGACCATTGTCCCATCTATATGACTCAGTAAGGCCTAGACCAGAGGGTACCCAATTTGGTGGCATGAACTCCAGGTCAGTGGTGGTAGAAAAGGAAAAAATCACCCAGTTAGAAGGTGTGGAGAGGGTCATGCTTATCATTAAGTCTGAGAAGTTTCTCTACTGGTTGTAGCAGACAGGTTTTATGAAGCCAGGGCCTGAAGTCTTATAATTTCATTTTCAATACTTGGCATAGTGACCTCAAGGGCTTCAGGGGAGGCTTGGTCAATCATAGCCTGTACTTTAGAAGGCAGATGGGGATTTCTGCCATACAACGCTTGGAATGGCGAATCTTATTTATTTGATGGTAACTAATCCTATAGGCCAGAATTGCAATAGGAAAATATTGGGGCTGGTGAAGGGGGTCAGTCATTGCCATTTTCCAGAGGGTTGCAGTTAGAGTACCATCTACCCATTCTACCATTTGTTAGTTGCAGTATTGTAGGGTTGGAGAATACCTGTGTGGTTTCAATCAGGTCAGCTAAAAAATTTCACCAGTGTCAGGCAGAAATTTTGCCCATTATCAGAAAGAATGATGTTAGGGCATCCATGTTGTGTGATAATCCTAATATATAAAAATGTGATAGTAGCCTAAGCTTAAGCAGAGGGTAGTAATACATCTTTGATCCACTTCGTGAGATGGTCCACGGCTAGTAGGAGGAACCAATGACCATTAGAGACTCAAGGGAGAATTCCCACAACAATGATGCTAATAGTGTGGAATGATTTACAGGGTGGAACCACTGGATGTTATGATTGAGGACTTAGTTCCGCTTGCCTTTTACATACCAGGCATGACTCTAATACATCCTGATTAAAACAATTATCCCTTCCCAATAACACTGAGTTTTAACCCACTAGTATGAGTTCAGAACTCCCCATGTCTGACTTGCCAATGTCTCTCTAATATGACATTAGTTCAAGCTGAAGGTCGTACATAGGGCACCCACTTTTTAGACACAAGTTTGTACAATTAACCGTTTTTTCACCTAAAGATTAGAAGTTCTTTTTGCTAATTCCTTTAGCAGGGTCATAGATTCATTTTTCCACTAATGCAGTTGGGTTATGAGCTTATAGACTCGATCCTCTTCTGGATCCATTATAGTTAAGATGGGGAGCTGAGGTAGGCAATCTGCACTTTGGTGGCTAGGTCCTTGTCGGTGGATAATAGAAAAGTCATAGTTTTGAAGTTTAAACGCCCTTTGGGCTAATCTTTCGTTGGAGTCCTTCATTTGCTGTAGCCATCATAAGGAAGCATGATTGGTAATGATGGTGAAATTCTTCCTGTCTAAATAAGGTCAGAAATTTTCAGCAACCAGCAGTACTGCTAAGAATTCATGTTCCATAACATTATAATTGCGTTCAGCTTTAGATAAAGTCTTGATGTAGTAGGCGATGGGATGGTCCACTAAGTTTTTGTCATGTTGGGATAGTATAGCTCCTATGGCAATATCGCTAGCATCAGTAAAGAGGAGAAAGGGTTTACCAAAATTTGGGTGAATAAGTTCTGTGGGTGGGAGAGAGAGAGAGACGTGTAACAGATCAAAGGCCTGCTGTTGCTCTTCTTTCCATTGAAAAGTGTATTTATTTCTTCAGTCAATGCACCATAGGATTGGAGTGTCAGTAAATGAGGGATAAACTGAAAATAGTATCCCATTATCTCTAAGAAAACCTGTACATCTCATAGAGATTTAGGGGGGTCATCTTAGCAATGGCCAAGATCTTGTTGTCCATTATTTTTCCAGCTTTACTGCCCATATGACTTAAAAATCCATCTCACTTTGAAAGAAAGATCATTCTAAAAGCTTTACTTTTAATGATAATTGCAGTAACCGCTGAATGACTTGCCTGAGTGTTTTAGATGCTTGGTAAAGGTTTTAAGAAACCGGTAATATCATTAGGATAAACAAGTACACACAAGCGTTTTAAATTGCCTAATAGTCCGTCCATGGTGCGTTGGAAGGTAGCAGGGGTGTTAAACAACCCTGGGACATTTGATTAAGCTCCACTAAAGTTTCACCTGTGATTAGAGCGCATTTTTCACAATCTTTTGGTGACAAATCTACTTGGAAATTCCCACTGGCAAGATCCATGGCCAAGAAATAGTGAGACCCCAACATCAAGCATAAGGAGTCATCTATAAGCAGTAATGAATAGCTGTATTTATAAGTGATAGAGTTGATGTGGCAATAATCCGTGACAACATGGTGGCTACCATCATTCTTCTGAATTAATATAAGTGGGGAAGCCCATGGGCTTTTAGAAGGCACTAATAAACCGGCCTCCAACAGTTTCTGTAACTCCAAGGCCATTTGAGCTTCCTTCACTTTGGATTTTTGGTATGGTCAGGATTTGAATGGATAATGAGCCTCAGTTTTGATTTGATGAATTACCTTGGACATTTTCCCATAGTCATTTGGTCCTGAGGAAAAAATATCGTCATACTCTTCAAGGAGGTCTTCAGCATTCTGGCGTTCATTTGAGGTGAGATCGTCTCCTATTTTAAATTCACCACAGCTATGGTAGGTAGGGGATCAAATCCTAAATCTTGTAATGATCCAAATAACTCACATTGAAATATTCTTAATGGGACATAGCTTACATAAGCAATAGGGTCATGCTGAGGGACTTTGAGGGTTTCAGTGGTTAAATTCCCTAGTAGAACAGATATAGATTCCCCATAGGCAGGATCCAAAATCCCTAGCAGGTCAACGCTTCCTTAATGAAAGGGTTGGGGTGTCCGCTAATCTTTAGAATTTGATTGGGAAGGAGAGAATTTGGATCCCAGTATTCACAATAACTTGTGAGCCAGAGGGTATAGTGATAGGATGAGGGGCATACAGAGGGATCCCCTCTTTGGCATTAACAGCCTCTAGGGGTAACTTAGTTTTTTCTAATAATTGGTATTCAACTTTGCAAATGGAGGGCGGTTATTTGAGGAGACATGTCCATTTTTGGGCTCCTTTACTTTTGACAGGGAGTTTGAATATTAAAAGGATTCAATACCCTTGTAAGGATAGATACTTTTCATTATGGTTGATGATGTAATTGAATTCCTGCATCAAATAGACCCAATAAGCAACTCATAAATATTGTTTTTAACGCAATGGCTGGGTAAGTAATTAAAGGGTTCCCAATTAAAAGAGGTAAAGCGGAATACACTCCAATAGCTGTAGAATGACTACATGCCGTTTCATATTAAGCATCATGGATCAAGTCTGGAGCCATTTTTATCTTTTGGATAAGTTGGGAGAATGTAACGTTGACTGAGGAACCAGTTCAACTATTGCTAATACTTTAACCTTATGTACAACTACCTCGACTCAAACTACCAACAATCTGAACTGAGAAGTAACAGCTAGTAGACTGTTGTTAAGTACTTGCAGCAAAGCAAGCGGAGGATTCTGCCGCGGCCAA
>JAKSZP010017558.1:0-70218 GCA_022478985.1 Massospora cicadina
AAGTATTAACCCCCCCGCATTGGGGCACAAGTAACATGTGTGCCTCATGAAGGAGGGCATCATGGCCTTATAATTCTATGACAACACAATGGACAAAGATGATTTAAGATATATGCAAAATTACTGACGCTAACTACGCCTTCCATTGAGGAGAGGATGGCACTACCTCCTCATAGACCCAGTAACACCCAAAGCATGCAAAATGATGCAGCAAGCCTGCAAGCGGGAGGCAGCCAAGACTGCATCACTTGCGGCCTCCGCCTTTGACCCTGGCAAAAATTAGGAGGACATAGGGGAAAATCAGCCAATCCAACCAATTAGAACAGACTGCCCAAGTGCTGAGAAGGACATGGAGGAAATTATCTGAGCCACCAATCAGAGCAGTATGCTCAAAATAAAAATTTTCTCAACTATGTAACTGAATCACCAAATGATATCAATCAAGTGGACTTTGTAGAACAATTCAGCTCCACTATGGGCGAAAAAGCAGGACCCAATTCTCCAAATTCGCACACCAAATCCACAGAAACAAAACAGTGCAATGTACCAGCCCACCATGAGCTACAAGCGGGAAAATTGCTGAAAATCCTAAGAACTGCAATATCCACGAGAAATTGACACAGGGTATGGGATTGGATGATGCCACATGGAATATACTGGCTCAGAAACACGAAGCAGGGGCAGCAAAAAGGACGTTGGGTGCGGGCTAGGTGGCTCTCTCAACTGCTCCTGAGGCGCTTCAGGCACCTTAGTGACAATAGGGACACTAAGAATCGTGGGATACAGGTCTCATGTGTTTCAAGCCAAAAAGCTGGACTTCCTGCAAAATCCTCTGTAGATATCTTGGCCATTCAAAAAACCCACTGTCTACAGGGGGAAGAGGGATCCTGGTCAGCCATGGTCTCACCATCCCTATTGGTAAAGATGACACACTGTTGGATGGTCGTCTAAAATAACAAAAAACTAAAAATCACGAACTCTGCCTCATATCTGTGTGGTTGCATCCTGGTTGCAATGATTGCAAACCAAGAGGACACACTTTTGATAGCATGCATCTACACACCGTGCACTGCAGCTGAGAGGAAACAATTACTCAAAACCATACCAACACTCACCCTCACACCAGATACCATCCTACTGAGTGACTTCAACTGCTGGGATAACCACAACATGGACTGATGTCCTAACCCCAGGGGATACCCACCGGGACATCAAGTTCTGTGCAATGAAGGCATCCCTTGGCCTACATGATACCCTCCCCCAGGTTACCACTTCTTCTCCACATGACCCACCCCAACATATGCAAGGGAACGCTCACCTCAATGAGCTGCATCAACTAAATCCTTGCATTAAAAACCCACCATTCAAACATCTCCAACTTCATAACAAAAAAAATAATTTCTCCAACCACCAACTCATTTTTGTGCAACTCTCTCCAACATGAACTCCCACACAGGCGTTGACTTGAAGGAAGCTACACCCAGAAAACATAAAATTGCCCAAAATATATGAATGCTCAAACATGAGGCCACAAACTCAGGATTCACAACCCTGTATGTAATGGATCCCATTGAAACCTGGGCAAAATTTCCAAATGAAATAATAAACAAAACTCATCACCTCGCCTCACGTAAGTACACTGCTGACACAGTCACAATCAGGCGCACCTTGGCAGAACTGGACCACCTTGAGCTCAACACCCTGATGTTCGGCTACAGCCCCAACTGGGGCACAAATGGGCGGAAATATTCGTCCGCCTAAACGCCCTCATTTTTAAACACCAGCACAGAATCAAAGTATTGAGAAAAGTAAGTTCATAAAAAAGGTGAGACCTTCTCAACGCACTTCTTCTGCCAATTCCACTCCCACAGCAGCCAGTTTATGTGCACACAGGTCCACAAAGATGATGGAACTGTGGCAACTGACCCAGCGGAGGTCAAGATTGAATTAAATTGCTACTACACCAAACTATATCACAACACCTCACCTGACCCCCATATAATTAAAGATTTTATACACACTGCTAGTATACAACGTGTACCACTGGACTACAACATCCTGAACATAATAACGCAGGAGGAGCTCTGATACACATTCCAAGGTGCACCACGTAGGAGATGGCTAGGGCCTGATGGGATACCCTACGAATTTTACAAATTATTTTTAAGAAAACCGCCCCCTCCTCCTAGCATCAAAGAACCAGTGCCTGCTGGAGACACGTCTCATGCCTGGTGGCCAAACTCCTATGTCATAACCCTGTTTAAAAAGGGCAACAAACTGCACCTGGCCAACTGGCGTCCAATTGCACTCCCAAACACTGATAAAAAAACTATCAAAAAAAATTTTAGCAACCAGATTAGGCACAATAGCCTCCAAAATCCTGTCACCCAATTAGTTTGGGTTCATACCAGAGCGTTCAATCTGGACCAATATGCACTCCATCGCCAACATATGTCAGTCCAAAGCAACTGGAGCCCTGGTATCTCTAGACTAGGAGAAGGCATATGGCCGCATTAGCTGGCTATACCTGAAGGTGTGCCTGAGTACCTTCAATCTCCCACCCAAATTCATAAACTGGGCGATGCTCCTCACAGAATCCGCATCCATGGCTGAATGCGGCCCTGACTTTCTAAATAACAAGATCACACCACGCAGAGAACTCAAACAAAGCCCCCTCAGCCCACTGCTGTATAACTTCGCTTTAATCCACTCCTTCGCGTTGCTGACTCACGCCTCAAGGTCATAACCACACAAGGCCAGTCACCAGTCAAGATACTAGCCTTTGTGGACGACTGCATAACTGGTATAGCTAACAATAATGATGCTCGTCAACTGGAACGCACACTAGATGAATATTCCATTGTGAGCAATGTGTCGCTCAACAAAAGGAAAACGAAATAATCCTCTTAGGCAAGTAAACTAACAACTGGGCTACAAAACCCAAACCTCACAGTCCCCCACAAAGGAACAACCCTCTCATCATTCCCTTTGCATCACCTCCTACAACCAACCCTGTCCGCCACCTTGGGATATGGCTGGAAACAGGGGGCTATGACAATGAGACAATTGAGAACAGCCTACTACAGCGGATGTCCAATTGCGTCACCTCCTTTAATGGAAGAACCCCAGGACTAACGGGTAAGTAACAATTGCCATCTCACTCATACTCCTAATTCTGTGGTTTCCCACACACTCAATATCCTTCTCACCTACATTCATGTCCTAAATCCGTGCACTTATCCAAGGGTGGCTGTGGCAAGGACTCAGCCACCTGTATGGGTGAGAACACTTTTTGGCCCACGCTCTAGTGGAGTCATGAGCCTAATAGACTTTGAGGCTCACGCCAACCTTTACTAGGCACCTGGATAAAGGAAGTCTTAGCCCTAGACCTCCCGCAACAACACTGGTCCAGAGCGGCGAGAGCCAACTTTGCACAGGCGCTCAAGCTATCTAACCCACACAACCCGTCCATCCTGTCCACATACCTTGCAAACCACCCCCAATGCAGTGGGTCCTCATGGAACACCCCACACTTAAAACGCCCCTTCCGCACCATTCAGCACAAGGGGTGGTCCGTCACAATCACAGGCATGAGTCAGGGAAGGTGAAGGCCCAGAGCCCACTTCACACTAAGGATTACAGAGGACCACCCCAGAGGGACACACATGACATGGCTCCAGCCATTGCAAGGATGGAATACCTGGATGCTTTATACATCCCATATGATCTCAAAACACAGAAGACATTATGGAGGATAACACATCTTTCGCTCCTCCAACTAAGGGTAAGAGCTAACACATGACGTTGCCTCAGAAGAACCTACAGAACAGCAGATCGCTCCAACTCTCTTCATTCAGAGTTTGCAGTGTGTGGAGTGGATGGCACCCTGCACCACCGCCTTGAGGCATGCCCCATCTAGGGCCACATGGTGGAAAGTTGCACATTTGTTAAGAACACGCAACAACCAGGAACTGTCAATCTCCAGAAGCCTCCTCACACTTAACTTAAATCCCCAATACCACCCACACTCCGCTCTCTGATAGTCACCATTGTAATGTTGACAATCCACATCATAGCACTGGATGCTTTCAAGGGAACTGTACTTTCAGGCAGACGGCAAGTAGAAAATAGACTGGCCTACCAGCCTGGATGCCAGAGCATCCAAGTGGCAAACCAGAATGCCAGAGGAACTGCTGCTAGTATGACAGATATGGAACTGGAAGGGAACTTAAATCTCAACAGTTAAAAATGGAAATTTAGGGGAGGGTGTTTTTTATGGGAAAATTTAAGGGAAGAGAATCAACCAACAATTTTCTCAGTGCGATGCGCCTGATTTTATAGTTGTCAATTTTGGAGAAAATAAGCTGGGATCAGGTTCTGCAAGTTCGACCTAAGTGGTGAACTATTTGGGAATGGGTGGGTTAGTTCCCTGTGGACCAACATTGCAAAATTTGGCGATGAGCTGAGTTTTGGTCAGATCAACCTAAATGGTGAATTATTTGGAAATGGGTGGGTTAGTTCCCTGGGGACTGACATCGCTAAGTTTGGCAGCAGGCCAAGTTGCGGTCAGTTCAACCTAAGAGGTGAACTATTGGGAATAGGGGGGTTAGTTCCCTGGGGGACTGACATTGCAAAATTTGGTGATGAGCCAAGTTGCATTCAGTAGTATTGCATCAGGTGCAAACCCAATTTTTTGGCAGAAAGCTGCCCATTGGGGGTGATGCCTGACAGATTTGGGAGGGGGGAAGATTTTTGATCATCATGTAAACCAAATTGCAACCGTTGGGCATTCCAGCCAATAGATCATCCTTCATACCTCTTCAACCATTTGAAATCTGAGTATCTGGCTGATTGCCGCTCAAATTAGTTGCGATCAGTTCCATTTTGGTGATCTCAGCGCAGATTTTACTAATTCCTCATAACAGTTCTGCCAAGGAGAGTACAAGTACCAGAAGTGGGATCCAAAGCTGAAGGGCTATTTTCCAGCGCTTGTCTACCATGCGAGTGAGATTGCCCTGAGTAACGAGGGGTATGGCCATCCTCTTTGGTACTTTCTTGCTCAGGAACAGAAAGGTGGCCTAATCTATTCCCAGAGGGCGTTCCTCAGGACTTACACGTACCCCCCATCTGTGGGACAAGCAGAAGATTTCACTACACCTATTGGAACACTAAAAAGCCTAGGTATGTGGATACATGAGGCCAAAGCAACAACAACTTGTTGAATCATGGTTCCCAGTATGGTTTCTGCATACAGACCCCTTCCTCCACACCTACTCCATAATAGGAAACCCCCTAAGAGTAGCGCACTCAACCCCTATACCTGGCGATACCAGCTAGCAACAGGAGGCTCATCTACTCTGGGGTGCTTAATTTAGTTACACTTTGCCTCCCCCTATCCCATTACATATATTTTTACAGTCTGTCCCCTGGTCATCTTACCTTAGTTAATTAAAGATAAAAAATCCAACTTATAGGGGCACAAAATCCCCTCCTTTCCAAATATATCTACGTTTTAAACTTCTGCATGATGTAATTTTAGCTGGGCAACTGTATAAATCTGAGGATAGCTCTCTTTATAATCATTATCCTATGTCTTTAATCAGGAAAAAGTTCCTTTAATTTATCCTCAATTTTGCCATTGGCTTATGGTATTTTAGCTGTCTGGAAACTCACTAGGACAATTAAAATAGCCCTGACACTTCTGGTCAATTTCAGGCGTAATTTTACAACATAATTGAGAACTTCTGAGTTAGGTTTTGATACAATCTGTGGTTTTGCGCTTCCAGATTGTTGGCACTTCCCCAAAGTTAGAATTCAGGTAATACTAGGAAAGAAATGTAATAAATATATCTTTTATTAGATGGTAATTATTAAATAATCAGTCATTAGGCCAGGCGCTAGTATTTATACCACTAGGGCATCTCCTGGCCACATTCAAGCACAAAATTTCAACAGATATTTTTACCACCTCAGTTTGGCCCTTGAACTCAAATGACTGAGACCTTTTCTTAGGTTTATTGGTGGCAAATTACTCTTAAAATTGGCAGAATTTTAGGGACAAAAATTTCAATAAAAAGCATGCAAATTTTCCTAGGATCTTGTTGATTTGCTTTGTTTCGCCATACTGCTGACAAAATACACCTTCAGTGAAGTTCTTGCATTAATTGAAGTAGATGACATGCACCCCCTAATCAGGATGTCGGCAGGCCACTCTCTCAATAGCACTAGGTACTCCCTTTTGGGTGGTCCATGCGCAAGTGCTATTGTGCTGATTATGCAGATCAACATACAAATTTTGCCCTAAGTCAGGAAATTGATTACATTATTGTTCGTCTGATTGTCCATGGGGTTTTTAAACATTAACTTTGGGTTGGTCCCAAAAGATTTTGTATACTGAATGTTTGAAATTTTTCCAATAAATGGGACCAATTGATAAGATTTGGTGCATTGATAATCAGCCATAATTTTTGAGCGTATTCAACCTGAGCTTTTGATAAAGTAATTGATTGTTTTGATGTTAAGATATTCAGCCCAAGCCATGCAGTTGCAATAGGCTTTAAGGTGAAAATTAGGGTGTTAGCTCGAGCATTGGGAGGATAATCAGCCTGATCTGATGGTTGTCAAAGGGTTTATTTTAGGTCAACCATAAGAATCTGACAATCCCCCCACTTGACTTGAGCATATGCCCTAAGATTCCCAATTAGCCTTTGTTGGGCTTCACCATTTGTTATTTTCAGCCCAAGCACCCGTTGAGACAGATTTGGATCTTCTGTTTAGTAGCTTTAGCCTGAACGCCCGATGAATATGGAGTTGGATCCTCTCCCCAACATCAAGTGCAAACTAAAGTATTAATTAAAATAAAACTATTATCATGTATATATAAGTGTTTGTTTGTTTTTCCCCTATTTTTTACTTTTTTCATTCTTTTCTTAATCAGCCCACTTATTGAACCTTCTTAGGAATTTTACATGGAATCAGTTATATATGGCTGGTCCCAATATCCTTGATAGTGTTTATAAAATATAGATATCTTCTCAATCACTTTGAATGGCCCTACCCAGATGCAATCTAACTTTTGAAATTGGCCCAATCCATAAGTGTTGCAAAATAGAACTTCGTCATTAACTTTGAATTCAGTCAATTTGTAGCAATTTTCTAAGTCCTTTTGATATCAGGCCTTTTTCACTTCAAAACTGTTGTCAAAGGCCAGAGCTTGTAGTTTGATAAAAGCATCTGCAAGCTTCTTGTCGTATTGATTATAAGTGTTTTCACCAGGTTCCTCTAAGGAAAATTAAAGCAGCTTTGATAGGGCCAAATGTCTTCCATATAGTACTTGTAACGATGACATCCAAGTTGACAAATGGTAGGAGATATTGTAGGAAAATACTGCCAAACTTAGATAAGTACTCCATTTGGAAGGTTTGGACACAGTTAATTTCCTGATAATGTTCACCAACAGCTTATTTGCGCGCTCAACAGTAACATTAGTTTCAGGATAATAGGGAGTAGAAAGCACACGCATACTTCCATCAATTGGTTGAGCTTAGCAAGGACATTGGTGGTAAAGTTGGTTCCATTATTGGTCGGAATAACCTGGGGACATCTATGTTTATGGATGATGTTTTATTAGACAAATTTTGCAGTAGTTGCCGCTCCAACTTCCCAAATGGCCTTGGCCTTGACCCATTTGGTCAAGTAGTCAATGGCTACAATTATATACGTGGCTTTCATATTGCTTGTTGGAAGTGGGCCAACAACATCAATAGATACAGTGTTTCAGGCAAACTTGGGCTGAACAAGCTGGTAAGATGTGCTTTTTGGAACGGGTTTTTGCCTTGGCACTCCGCACAGCATTCTAGTTTTCTTGGATATCAAAATGCATTGACTCCCAATAGTAGAATTACTTCAGATGCTCTTTTGTTTCTTTAATCCACCATTCCCTATGACCTTATGGGCCACCATTATTAGGTCTGTTTGGGCTTAGGGTCTTGGGAAAATATACTTCTTGCCCTCAATGATCTTGTAAAGCATCCCGTTACCAATGGTCGTATTCTTTCATAGATCCAATAATACTTTTGGATGGATTTGGGCTTATTTTGGTACTCTACATTGACCATCTTCAAAAACAAATCATCTGCGGCCTGACTAAGAGTTGCAATGGTGGGTAGTCAGGATAGGCAATTGGCGTTTTGATGTTTTGCCTCAGATTAATGTTCAATGGTGTAGTCATAAGCTTGAAGCTTTAATTCCCAGCGGGCTAATCGGCCCTCATGTTCTCTTAAGTTGTTCAACCATCTTAGGGAAGCATGATCAGTAAAATCTTTGAAATGAGTGCCATGAAGATAGACTAAAAAGTGCTTGCAAGCATATATGACAGATAAGCATTCTGTGTTTCCATCACCATGTAGTTCCTTTCATGAGCATTTAAGGTCCAACTAGTGAAGGCAACTGTATGTTTTTCACCATCTTCTCCAACTTGGGATAACATGGCCCCCGCTGCTGTTAGGGACGCATCAGTTTGGAAAATAAATTCACAATCAAAGTCTGGGTATCAAAGAACAGACGTGCCCAATAGGGACGATTAGAGTTGGTCAAATGGATACTGGTAAGCTGGAGTCTAGTTTTTGGGACCTTATCCCCAAGTAGATAGAAAAGCGACTCCCCAAGTTGTGCAAAATTGGCAATAAATTGGTGATAGTGCCCAATCATGCTTAGGAATACTTAAATATTGCGCTTGGATTTGGGCCATTTCATTTTGGAGATGGCATCCAGCTTAGAGGGTTGGGGATGAAGACCCACTTTGTCAATTATAAATCTGAGATATTTAGATAGTATTTGAGTAGTTTCACTTTTTGGGCTTGATTTTTTTTAATTTCCAGCTGCTAGTCTTCTGAAACCCTCATCTAAGGGTTCTAGGTGGTTGTCAAAAGTGCAGGTAAAAAGTTGATATCATCAAGGTACACTAGTATACATGACAATCTTAAATCTCCCAGAATTTGGTCCATTGCCCGTTGGAAAGTATCTGGGTCATTGCAGAGCCCTTGAGGCATTCTCATCGGCTGTAATAGGCTCTCTTGAGCTATAATTGCACATTTCTCATACTCCTCTTCAGGAAGATCTATTTGCCATTATCCGCTGATAAGGTCTATTGCTGAGAAGAACTTTACACCCCTAGCATATCCAAGGCATTGTCAATTCATGGCAGAGGGTACAAGTCCTTCTTTGTGATGTTTTTTAAATTCCAATAATCAATGACTACTTGTTTGCTTACATCCTTTTTCTTCACTATTAAATTTGATGCTACTCATGGACTTTTTAAAGATACTAACGTGCCACGATCAAGGAGTTCCTTAATCTCCTTAGATACAGCTTCTTCTGATGATTTTGAGCGTCTAATTGGGCGTAATAAAATTAGTTTATGATCTCCAATATCATATTTGGGTGACACCCTTAGCACATCCCAAGTCAAAATTATCTTGTGCAAATATTTCCTAATATTTAGATAATAACATTTGAGCTTTTCCTTTCTCAGAGCTGGTCAGGTTGCTTTTATTGACCATAGGGACAACATTTTTTATGCTGAGTAGGTCCTTATCAGGGAGTTCTAATTTGACAAAAGTTCTAAAATCATTTAATGAGTGAATTTTTGAAGTAGGGATTGGATGTAGAAATCTGATTGTTTGATGTCGCTTGTTGGAGATGGCCTGACTTTTCAGGATTGCACATAAGATATGTATTTATCTGTGGCCAGGAATGATAATACCAGGGGCAATATTTGGTTTGGATTGAGTTTTAGACCATGGTTGATATACTTCACCATAAAGTCCTTACAGAATATTATTTGTTAGTAAAATTGGGACGATTACTTGATCTACAGATGGTATAGTGATGCTCTGATTTGATCAAAGTGGATTGCCAATTAGCTCAATAATCTGAGTGGGAAGTGCTTTTATTTTTGACCGCGCTTTGACATACTCAATTGGGATGACTCCATAATTGTAGGCCATATTTATGAATAGGCTGGGTTTCTTTTCTCAACTGCCCTATCCCAGTTATAGTATAGTGGAATAGCCTGTCAGGAGAACAGCAAGTAAGAATTAGACTGGCCTACCAGCCCAGATGCCAGAGCATCTGAACAGCAAACCAGAATGCTTGGGGCACTGCTGCTGATATGACGAATATGGAACTGGGAAAGAGTTCCACCAATATCTGTCGGTGAGCCAGAATTTTGTTTAGGCACAAAATAAAGTACCAGATGCTCACAGCCATTAACCCCAAGGGGTACATGAATGTTGGTGTATAAGGCGGCTTAATTTTTAACATGTAAAAACTAATTTTTGAAAAGAATTTTAATGTAAATTTAGGAAAAAAAATTGACTAAAAATTTTCTCAGTACGATGCAATTGATTAAATAGTAGTCAATTTGGAGGAAAGCAAAGCTGGGATCAGGTCCCTCAAATTTGACCTAACTGGCAAATTTTTTGGGAATGGGTGGGTCAGTACCTTGGAAACTGTCATCACAAAATTTGGCAGCGGGCCAAGTTGCTGTCAGTTCAACCTCAAATGCCTGAACCAAAGCTTGACTATGTTTCTGATGGTTGGCGCGATGGCGTTTAGCCTGACAGGCAGCAGGAATCCCCCAAGGCCACCCCACATAGGAGTGGGCCCATTTGGTTGGGAACGGGTTTGGCACGCCCAACCCACCCATGCTCAGTTTCTGGGCCATTCGTTTGGTCAATGACGTTGCATTGGGCACAACGCCCAATTTGTCAGCAGTAAGCTGCCTATTGGGGTGATGCCTGCCAGATTTGGGAGGGAGAGATTTTTCTAATCATCATGTTAATTGAATCGCAACTGTTGGGCATTCCAGCCAATAGATCAGACTTCATACCTTTTTGAACATTTAAATCTGAGCATAGGGCAGATTGCCACTTTAATTGGTTACGATCAATTTTATTTTGTCAATCTTGGCGCAGATTTCACTGATTCCTCATAACAGTTCTGCTGAGGTTAGTGTGGGTATGAGAAATGGGATCCAAAGTGGGAGAGCTGTTACCCAGCGCTCATCTACTATGTGAGTGAGATCTCCCTGAGTAACAAGGGGTACAGCCATCCTCTTTGGTTCCTTCTTACTCAGAAATGGGAAAATGGCCCGGTCAACACCCAGAGGACATTCCCCAGGACTTACATTACCCTTTCCTTTTTCCAAGGGAAGGGCCCCACCACCAGGGAACTGCACAAGAGCCACATTCTTGTGCTCCTTTAGTAATTTTATTGCCATAATAGTCATGACTTTTTTGGGGGGATGGGGAGCTTCAGGGTGGGATAAATGAAATTTTTAACTAGGTCCATGCAATTTGCACAATCGCGCGCCTTAACCCAACTGTTTTCATAGGCTGGATACCCTTTCCAGGCCATGAGATATTGTACAGAACGTCGGGATTTCTGGAATGCCAGAATAACTTCTACCTCAACCTCCTCTTCATTATTGGTGATAACCAGTTCCAGTTCCATGGGAATTGCACCCTTGAAGGTAACAGCTGGGAAACATGGAAAATGGGATGCTGCTTCCAATGCGCAGAGCTTCAGTCAGAACGCCCCATTACCCAATACCTCCTCCACCAAAGGGGGTCCCAAATTGTCTGCTGGCGAATTTGCAGGAAGGAGCCTGGATTTTTAATTGATGGGTGTTGAGCATAACGTAGGAATCCTTTGTAAACTCATGACCTGGAAGACACTTCCAATCTGCAAACTGCTTGTATTAATCTATACTTTGGTGAGGTGTTCCTGCACTAAGCCTTGAGTCGATCTAATATGAGCAGCGTGGTCCGCGGCAGCTTGAACCTCTGGACGCAAGCACAGTCCAACCAAAAATGAAGGATTATAACCCAACGTTGCTTCATAAGGGGAAAACCCCGTGGACGCATGGGTTCCATTATTGTATGCGAATTTGACAAAGGATAGATCATCAGCCCAAGTATCCTGCGCGGCTGTAGCATAGCAATGCAGGTACTGTTTAAGAACTTGATTGACCCACTTGGTCTGGCCGTCAGATTGAGGATGATATGCCATGGAGTGATAAGGGGATATTTTCAGGATTGATAGGAGTTCACTCCAAAACTGCGCGGTGAACTGGGAACCACAGTCGCTGATGACCTCCTGGGGGAGACCAAACTTCAAAAACACATGGCGTACAAAAAAGGTGGGCAGTTTCTTCAGATGTAATTGTGGAATTTCAGGGGATAAAGAGGTAAAATTTTGTAAAGCGATCAACCACTACCATCACCACTGTGAACCCATTAGAACAGGGGAGCTCGACAATAAAATCCATGGACACCAATGTCCATGGACCCTCCGCCTGCTGTAAGGGATGCAGGAGGCCATTTTTGCCAGAGCGCTCCAACTTGGCCCTAGCACAAATAACACATTCAGCAATCCATCCCGGAACATTCTTTGTCAAACCTGTACAATTGTAGGTCCATTTGATCAAATTGATGCATCTCTTAGAACCAGGGTGACCAACCATGGGGGGATCGTGATGGGCGCAAAATACCTCACTTCAGAAAGAAGGGGGAACCCAAACGCGAGATCTAAAATATATAAGACCCTCCTTTAGTGAGTATAGGGAGTGTTTAGGCTTCTGGTGAGATAACTGCTCGACCAACTCCACGCCCTCAGGGCAAGCCATTTGACTGGCTAAGACCTGAGCAACTAACGGAGCGTCAGGAGCCAGAGCGATGTAAGAAATGACAGGGAGAACAGTTGACAAGATTTGGGTGGTAGGAATTACAGTAATGAAATTTACTTCCTCTGGATCTGTGGAACTGTGGGTGGGGCTGCGGCTGAGAAAATGGGGAAGTACATTTAGTGCACCTTTTACAAATTCATATTTGAAGTTGAAACTGCACAGGTCCCAATAGGTTTGGGCTTGTCAGTGTGCCAATTTTTGGGGTTTACAAAAGTACAACAAGGCCTGGTGATCCATGCAAACCTTTAATTAATGTTGGGCACCCTGTAACAGGTACCTTCAATGAGTTAGGACTCATGCAACAGCTGCCAACTCCTTGTCATAAATAGCTCAAGGCTGCTCCATAGAGGTAAACTTTTGGGAAAAGTAGGTGACCGGGTGTTCCAAACCATTGTGCTCCTGGAGCAACACTGCTCCAACAGCTACTGATGACGCGTCACATGCAACGATATATGGCTTGGTGGGATTGGCATGTTTTAAAATGGGAGAGGATACAAACACCTCTTTAATTGACTTGAACGCCTGTTGGCATTCTTCCATCCAACAAAAAGGTACATTTTTCCCTGTGAGTGGGTGGAGTGAGGCGGCGAGCTGAGAGAGTGCGGGGGAGAACTTTTTTAAGAAAATGATTGTTACTAAATAACTCTGTAATTGTTTCTGGGTAGTCAGGGTTGGCCATTCTCAGATCACATCTAACTTTTTGGGAGGGATTGCGACACCATCCTTAAGAACTAGGTTCCTGAGGAAAGTAACCTCCTCCTTATAAAACTCACACTTGGAAGCTTTGAGAAACAACCCTGCTTTATGCAAGGCGACCACCACCGCTTCCAAGTCAATTGCATGTTGTTCAGGAGTCGGGGAGTGGACCAGAATATCATCAATGTATACAGCAGCACAAGTGAACTTGAGGTCACCCAGTGCATTATTGATCATCCATTGGAATGTAGCAGGAGCATAAATCAGCCTGAAAGGCATTACATGAAATTGGAAAATGCCGCGCTTTGTTCAGATCATTTTTAACCATTCCTGTCCTTCCATTACCCAGATTTGGTTGAAGGCACTCACCAGATCCAGCTTAGAGAACACACAGGATTTGGCGATTGCCTGACTGATTGTCTGCTCCAGAGGCAATGGGTAGGGATCAGTAACTGTTATTTTATTCAAATGGCCATAATCCACGCAGGGATGGAGAGAACCATCCGCTTTTTGGCGAAGACAATGGGGGAGGCGATGGGTGAGGTCTCCTTGAACAGCCACCTTTTTTCAACATACTGTCCAACCAGGTATTGACTGCAAATTCTTTTCTTCCGCTGTATGGGGATACAACGGACAGTTGATGTTCACCAACTCCACAGTTGATCAAAACCCACAATCATACCTGGTGTGTTTAGGCAGGCAATCCGCCTTTTCCATATTGAAGATTCTCCAATAGCACATTAAGTTTTTTGGGGAAATTGGCCGGAACGCCTACAGAAGTGACTAGGGTATTGATAGAGTTAGTTTCTTGTACCTTCTTAAGGGTGTTGATCTAAGGGAATTCTCCCTCTGAATAATCATTGGTAAATGACAACGTATTGGACTCTAAATGAATCTTCACGTGTTGTTGACGCCACTACCCCACACCTAAAATCACCAGAAGCACCAAGTCCAGCATAGCTGAAAAGCAATCGCAGAAGGTGAACTGGTGGATTGAAAAAGGTACCGGTCAGTGAATGACATATGAGGGCTGATAAGCAGATGAGGCCACCATCACTAAGGAGCCCGCATCCATTTCCAGCTCTAATTGTTTCGCCATTTCTACACTCATAAAATTTCCCGCAGCTCCAGTGTCCACCAGGGCCTCAAAGGAGATGTGATGAGAACCAACACTAATTTTCATGGGTACTAAGAAGTAAGCGTAGTTCTCCTTATTGGTAGTTGTGGATGAATCCAGCAATACCAAAGAGATGGTGGTGGGGTCTGGGGAAACCAATTGGCATCTAGCCATGGCAACTATGGGGTATGGTTTTGGAGGTTTTAGTGTGGCTGGTCTAATGCAGTCAGAGATAATCTTCTTTACAACCTGTCTCAGTTGGAAAGAAGGAACCATTGCTGCGCCTACACACATGAGAAAGGCGGAAATGGCTAGGAATAATGGTTGGCCAACTATGTCAGGTGAACAGCAAGTAAGAATTAGACTGGCCTGCCAGCCCAGATGCCAGAGCATCCAAACAGCAAACCAGAATGTCTGGGGCACTGCTGCTGATATGACGAATATGGAACCAGGAAAGAGTTCTACCAATATCTGCCAGTGAGCCAGAATTTTATATAGGCGCAAAATAAAGTACCAGATGCTCATGGCCGTTAACCTTGGGGTATACAAACATTAGTGGATAAGGTGGCTTAATTTTTAACATGTAAAAACTAATTTTGGAAAGAATTTTAATGGAAATTTAGGAAAGAAAAATTTACCACAATTTTTATCAGTGCAATGCAACTGATTAAATAGTAGTCAATTTGGGGAAAAGCAAAGCCAGGATTAAGTCCCTCAAATTTGACCTAACCGATGAATTATTCAGGAATGGGCAGGTCAGTACCTTGGGAACTGTCATCACAAAATTTGGCAGCGGGCCAAGTCGCTGTCAGTTCAACCTCAAATGCCTGAACCAAAGCCTAACTATGTTTCCAACAGTTGAAGCAATGGCGTTTAGCCTGATGAGCAGCGGGAATCCCCAAGGCCACCCCACATAGGGGTGGGCCCATTTGGTTGGGAACAGGTTTAGGATGCCCAACCCATCCATGCTCAGTCGCTGGGCCATTTGTTCAGTCAATGGTATTTCATTGGGCGTAACGCCCAATTTGTCAGCAGGAAGCTGCCCATCGGGAGTGATACCTGCCATATTTGGGAGGGAGAGCTTTTCTAGTCATCATGTTAATCAAATTGCAACCGTCAGGCATTCTGGCCAATAGATCAGTCTTCATACCTTTTTGACCATTTAAAATCTGAGCATCGGGAAGATTGCCACTCAAATTGGTTACAAATCAATTTTATTTTGGCAATCTCAGCACAGATTTCACTGATTCCTCATAACAGTTCTGCCAAGGTTAGTGTGGGTACAGGAAATGGGATCCAAAGTGGGAGAGCTGTTACCCAGCGCTCATCTACTATGTGAGTGAGATCTCCCTGAGTAACAAGGGGTACAGCCATCCTCTTTGGTGCCTTCTTACTTGGAAATGAGAAAAGGCCCAGTCAACACCCAGAGGACGTTCCCTGGGACTTACATAGCCTGGCCAAGAATGGTGAGAGTATCATCCTTATGATTGGTAACAACTCCATATCTTCTTAGGAAATTAGTCCAATTAGGATATCATAGTTTGTATTTGGCAACACTAAGGCAGGTGCTGTTACTAAATTAGATCCAAATCTGAGAGGCCTAAAATGTATGCACCCAACAATTTAGTTGTATGCGCTCCAGCAGTTCCATATTCCCAATAGTGGACAACATTGGGCGCAATTTTTAGGTTTTTAACCAGCTTTGTTCTGACTATATTAATAGGAGCAACACTATTGACAATGGCCTGAACTCGTACCCTGTTTACTGCTATGTCACATAAATACATTCAGAATAGTTTTCAGATGTATTTATAGTATGATTGCTGTGATTGCTGCTTAATTCCGAGTGTGATTTAAGGCTTGAGCAACTATCTGGGAAATTATCTTCTAAGGTCTTCATGGGAATAGCTACTTGGACGTTGTTAAGCTTAGGTAGGTCAGTTGAACATCTGGGTTGGAGAACTAAACCTTGATCAATAATCGTTTTTGTGTAAGGTTTTGATACTTCTGCTAGGGCTTCTTTGGTAATTTTCAAGGGTTTAGTTGCTTTTGCTGTGGCCTGAGTAGTGACCATAATGGCATCATTAGCCACAATATGGTGGAGTTTATCTTTGGCAACATCTTTGGCCCTGAAGATCTCACCAGGGCCTGGTGGAATGGTTTGAACATTAGTGGAGTTAGAGCATTCACCTCTACTCCACCTGCTCTTTTCCGCCTCACTGTCACTTTTAATTTCTAGAGCAACGTTGACCCCAGGCTTTTTGTTGAACTGTCTGTAGCATTCGCTACCAAAGTACCTCTTTTTATCACAATTGTGGCATGTAATCGCCCTTTCGCTTATTTTGCTCAAATTTTTGGTTTGTAGTTTACAAATTTATCCCCTGGTCGGACATAGTGTTGCTCTTTGGGCCCAAAAATAAGGATTTTTGCTGATCCTTGGTCTGATTAAGGTATTGAAATTATGGGAACAGCTTCTCAATTAATTGGTAAGTTCTTGGATTTCCATGTTTTCATTGAATGAAGGTATCATGACATTGTGCAGCTCACATAAGTGCATAACTGCGTGTTCCATTCCAATCTTAGTGTCAAGCTTATCTATTGCATTGCACCCATGCAGAACTTGTGCCTCATGAAAAAATCTGTCTGCAAAGTCCTTAATAGTATCATTCTGTATATATTCAAAATTAAGAAGCTCTCTTTTTGGGCTTCTAATTTCTCAGGCCCTCCAAACTGTTTTGTCACTGCAATTTTGGCATCCATATAGGACCAATCATCACCCAAATAGGGATAATGAGATCACAGCTATGAGCATCAAGTGAGTTATTCAGCGCTAATCCTTTTTCATGATCTGATGCTCTCCTTATTGCTTTACATATAGCTTGAGGAAAGATTGAACGTTTCTATTTTTATCAAACTTTGGTAATTAAGTGGTTTATAGTCTTCTCGCCCTATTTCAGGCTAGGGGTTGTAATTCTCCTTTAATATCTTGGTGTATCATCGCTCATAATTGGCCCTCTTTCCCATTGGGAGTATCTGGAATTGGGTTTGCAGCCAGGATTATAAGCATAAAACAGATGTTCAAAATATTAGTTTCTGCATCAGTGTCAATTTCTGATGATTCAGTTTCATGATATTGCTTTGAACTACTGGATTCTGATGTCTGAATTCATCCCTTATTTGTTTTTCTTAACTGCTTTTTGGCTGAATGGGCAGAGCTTTTTCATATTTCTCTTTTGTCAAAGCTTGGTGATCATTGGCAGCCATATTTTTTGATGTTGTCATTCTTTTCTTTGAATAAAGCTTAATTGGACGTTATGCTTTAAATGTATTTGGCCATACTGTCTACTCAGGAATTTGCAGTTGATAATTGCATTCTGAGGTTCCAATTCTCCTGAGTAATTCCAGTATTTCTGGCCTGCAACCTTGAAACAACCGTCCAAATTGTTGAAAATTCCTTGTTGTTCAAGGCATCATCCTCATCCCTATTTGGGATGACTGGTTTTGCTGCATAAGCTCCCCCACTGTGATAAGATCAGGGAGTAGGAGGTACCAGCTTTGGAACCTTGGCAGCTGGTATTAAAATAATCTGAGATTTCCTTGTTGCTACTTTCCATCTCATTGTCAAATTTTCGTCTGGCCAAATTTTCCAGAAACAGGTTATGTGAATCCATTTTGGGGAATTTCGCCAATTTTGAGTGAGCACCAGTTGTGAAAATATTAAATTGCTTTCTTGATAAGTAGATTCCTGCACACTTAATTGGGACAAAGTTCCTATAATTTATCCTTGAATTTGCCTGTGTCTTATGGTATTCAACCCATTTAGAAACTCACTAGGGCAACTAAAATAGCCCCAACTCTTCTGGTCAATTTCAGATGTAATCTTACAATGTAATCAGAAACTTCTTCTGAGGCATATTTTGACACAAGCTGTGGATTCAGCACTTCCATCTTGTCAACACTTACCCAAAGTTATGATTCAGATAATACTAGTAAAGAGATAAAATAAATATATCTTTTATTAGATGGTCTTTATCAGATAATCAGTCATTAGGCCAGGCGCTGGTATTTATACCTCTAGGGCATCTCCTGGCCACATTCAAGCACAAAATTTTAACAGATATTTTTATTACCTCAGTTTGGCCATTAAACTCATATGACTGAGACCTTTTCTTAGGTTTACTGGTGGCAAAATACTCTCAAAATTGGGAGGATTACAGGTACAAAAATTGTGATAAAAGCATGCAAAATTATCCTAGGATCTTCTTGATATAAATTTCATCATACTGCTGACAAAATACACCTTCAGTGAAGTTCTTGCATTGATTGAAGTAGCTGACATACCCCTAATTGGGATGTTGGCAGGCCTCTCCCTTGATAGCACTAGGTACCTCCTTTTGGGTGGTCCATGTACAAGTGCTATTATGCTGATTATGTGGATTAACATATGAATTTTTCCCTAGGGCAGAGAATTGATTACGTTGTTGTTTGTCTGATTGTCCATGGGACTCTTAAATGTTAACTTTGGGTTGGTCCCAAACGATATTGTATACTGAATGTTTGATTATTGTTCCCTATAAATAGGACCAATTGCTGAGATTTGATACAGTGATAATTGGTAAAGATGCGCAAGCATATTTGGCCCAAGCTTTAGTAAAGTACTTGATCAAAAAAAGTGAGATTTTTAGCCTAAACCATGTAGTTGCAATAGTCTTTAAGGTGAGAATTAGGTATTAGCTTGAGCATTGGGAGGATAATTGGCCTGATCTGATGGTTGTCAAAGGGTTTATTTTTGGTTCAACCACCAGAATCTGACAGCATCACACACTTGCACAAATAATTACTTTTACTATTATTATTACACTTTTTTATTTAAAATTTAGTAGTTACAAGTTTAAAATTTTAAAACCCCTTACCTACCTGATAACCTAACAACTAAGGGTCATATACATACTAATTTTCACTTTGATGAGTATATTAATATGAAAGAAATAAAATTTTATTCTTTGTTTTCTATATTTTTAGATTTGAAGTGTGGTTAGCCAGGCAGGGTAATTCCTGCCTCCACTATAATGCAGGTTTTGTTTGACATATTCTAAAATCAATATTGGCTATAAAAATCAGCATGATATATTTGTCCCAAGGTTGGCCACTTTAAGTACCTTTATATAAAGACATATGTATTTTTACAATTTTTGTTGCTAAAATTGAATTTTTGAAAAATCTTTATGTACATATATTCTGACATTTAAGCTGATATACATGCCAAATTACATAAACTTAAGTTTATTGATTGCATAAAATGCTTTTTTTATCTTTTCTAAAAATTAAATCACTTTATAAAAATCAAATCTTTAAGATAAATTTTAAACTGATTTTACACAAATCAAAATTACTTGAGCACCCCAAAAGATAAATGGTTTTTTAGCTTAACTAAAATTATGATAAGAACTTTTCTAATAAATTTCAAATCTCAAGCTTTTGTAGTTTGAGAGAAACCTTGCTTAGTAGTGTCTTTATATATATTTAGATAGACTATTAGGTAGCTGCAGCTTTGCCCGCATATATTAATTCACCTGCTAGTTAATATGGTTTAATAAATAAATTTCAATGTATGTATGAGACAAATTATCTCATTAACAAAAGATTTTATAACACCAAACTTGCCACAAAATACTTTATAAATTTTGGGAATAGTAATAGGTTTTTTTCAAAAAGAAAAAATAATCTTAATACATGCTATATTTAAGATCTAAAAAATATAAAATCTTGAAGATAGTTACATATCACTTCAACCGAGCGTTTTGGAATTATTTGTTTAATTTGATAAGTTATAGGTTTCGTTGAGAGGGTGGTAGTTTTAGTTTTTATAATATCAACAATTGGTTTTGGTTGATTGATTAATGGTTTTTGCTTAAAGAGAAAGACTCAATGGTTTCAGGTAAGTGATTAATTTTTAGTTAATTCAACTGATTTAATTGGTTTTGCTGATTGAAAGATAGTTTTGATTGATTCACCTTTTTAATTGAATCTAAAGAAATGACTGATAATTTAGTTAGTTAAATAGGTTTAATTGATTTTGCCAAGTGGTTGAGGGTTGTTTAATTCAATAGGTTTAATGGTTTCTTACCTTGTTGATGATAATCTACTGAGATAAAAACTAAAATAATAGATTAAATGAATCTGGTAAATTATACACCCAAGAAAAATTGATAAAATTAGCTAGTATTGTTATTTTAACACAGTAATCGTGGGTTGTTCATGACTTGATGTTCAGATGACAATTTAGATGTCTGTTTTATCAGGTGGTACAGTTGTCATAGGTAGTCTTGAGCAGTAGGGCATTCTGCCCATAATATCAGTATTGGCGTGGTAGGGATCAAACCTGAGAAAGACAAACAAGAGAGATTTCTTATGCATATATTTTTCATAGCTACTTGAAAAATGTAAGCAGGCTTTTGTAAATGATCAATGGGAACTTGCAAAAGAAAAGAGAACTTAAGGGCATCAAGGGAAAAGCAGATGAAAATGAATATATGGTGATAGAGATAAGATAAGGGAGGGGACATCTGCTAATGGATTAGTTATCTTGGTGGTAGCGTGACACTCCCCTTACTCATTTATATGCTGATTTTCTGAGAGTTGGGGCTGAGACTCTTGGAAAGTTAAGACTAAGTTGTCCCTGATAAAATTGTGATCATGTGGAATTTTTCTGGGCAGTTGTTCAAATTTGGTCAGCAGGAATATAGTTGAGTTATTGCTTAATTATAAAGTTGGGCTGATTCATAACTCTGAATATATTTTTGTAAGGAGGGTGTTGGGGTTAAATTTTGAAAATTTTGTCATCATGATAGGTGGTGACATAGTTACAGACATTGGTATGAGCATTCAGCCACCAGTAAGAGAAGAATAATTTTACTAAGAAGCTTGCTCCCTGGATGCTAGCATCATTGTGAACTTCTTTTGGTATTTTGACTTTAAATCTTTGGAATCACTTGGAGCATGGTATCTTCTCCTCATAGGTATAGTTGTCCATCAATTACCAGAAATTGATACACTTGGACTTAAATTGTCATGAATTGGTAAATCTTTTAAGAGCTTTAATTATTTTAAGTAATTGTTGATTCTGTAACAACTTGAGTCTCAAGATGATAGTTTTCATATAGTAGGCTGTGTTGACAATAGGAGGGATATGAGAGAGGTCATTGTTGGGATACTAACCAAAATTAAAGATTTGAGTACATCTAATGACAGGATTTTAGACCCAATCTAAAGATTTAGTCAAAACTATTGTTGAGGATAATTTAAATAGATTCATCAAGGCCTCCCAATATGGGAGTTCAAACTTAACTTATGCAACCAAATGTTGCTCTACAGAAACCTCGCATATTGGGGTCCTAAACCAATCTATGCGATGATTGTTCCTGTTTGACAGAAGTAATCAGAATGTTGCAGAAATCACAATTGTTATTTAGTATGAATCTCTTTTTTTAGCACTAGTGGTCCCCAACCCAAAAGAAGAGCCGCCATGCATCTTTATTTGCAAATGGGCCAAATACAGGGGTTATTAGAATAAAGGTTTTTAATATAATACCTCATCTAACAACCTAGGAAGCCATATCAGAAGGTGAAGAAGATTTGGGGAAGCTTTTGTCCAGCACCCGCTTTAGCTGGCAGACCATGGCAGACAGCATTGGGGTGGGAGTATAAGTGACATGTGGCATAAGGAGGTATAATTGTGGGTTTTTTTGTTAATGAGGCTGGCGGTGTCCATTGCCTAAATGTATTGAGAAAATTGATGCTCAGAAAAAGTGATGAGAGCAGGCACACAAGTAAATGAATTGGTGCTCTTGTGGGTTTTAGGATAATTAGGGTCATAAAGAGAGGTTTTTGCTGCATTGATGCAGGTGAAGCTCACACCAAAAGTCAACTCCTCAATCTCATACTTCGCCTCTTCCTCAAAATCATGAGGGAAGTTGAGTATAGGAACACCCACAACTAAGGGTTTCATTTCCCATGGAGTTGCTAGCAGAGTAGGGAGTTTTCAGGAGCTGCAGCAGCTTCAACTGCCATTTTATTTATACATTTATAAAATGGATTACCACTTTTAGGACAAAAATGGTGGAGGTGATGTGAAGTTCCAAGGATTGCTCGCTTGATAATTGGTATCCTGCACGCTTATTCAGGACAAAGCTCCACCAATAATCCTTGATATGGCCAGTGGCTTACAGTATATTCACCGTTTAGAAACTCACTAGGCCTTTTAAAGTAGCCCCAACTCTTCTGGTCAATTTTGGGCGTAATTTTCCCAAAATAATTGGGAACTTCTTCTGAGGCGGTTTCAATAAAAACTGGGGATTCAGTCCTTCCAGTTTGTCAACACTTCTCCAAAGAAAAGATTTGGATGATAAAACTGAGAAAGAGATGAAATAAAATAACTTTATTAGAAGGTATTTCTTTGATAATCAGTCATTAGGCCAGGCGCCAGTATTTATACCTCTAGGGCATCTCCTGGCCGCATTTAAGCACAAAATTTAAACAGATGTTTTACTATTTCAGTTTGGCCCTTGAACTGATATGACTGAGTTCTTTTATTATGTTTATGGTGGCAAATTACTCTCAAAATTGGCAGGATTTTAGGTACAAAAATTGCAATAAAAGCATGCAAAATTGTCCTAGGATCTTCTTAATTTGAGTTTTTTCATACTGCTGACAAAATACACCTTCTGTGGAATTTTTTGCATTGATTAAAGTAGATTATATACCTCTAATCGGTATGTTGGCAGGCCTCTCTTTCAATAGCACTAGTTACTCCCTTTTGGGCGGTCCATCTACAAGTGCTATTGTGCCAATTACATGGATCAACATACAGATTTTACCCTAGAGCAGAAAATTGATTACGTTTTTTGTTCATCTGATGGTCCATGGGACTTTTAAACGTTAACTTCAGGTCAGTTCCAAACGATTTTATATACAAGTTGTTTGATTGTGTTCCTGATAATCAGGACATATTGTTGAGATTTGATGCATAGGAAATTAGCCATAATGTGTGAGTGTATTCAGGCTGAGCTTATTGCTAAAGTACTTGATTGAATTTAAGTTGATATATTTGGCCCAAACCATGTAATTGCAATAGACTTTGAGGTGAGAAAATAGGTGTTAGCTCAAGTTTTAAAGGATAATTGTCCATATCTGGTGGTTATCAAGGGTTTATTTTCGAGCCAACCACCAGAATCTGACAGGTGAGATTCAAAAGGATCAATGAAAAATCCACCAATGCAAAATCTGGTTTAACGTTATTTGACTGGTCATTTTTGTCAATCCAATTAAGACCATATATTATAGATTTCAGCTTGAAAAGGCTTGGAGATGATATCCCAAGATAATTCCATGATCTCATATATATAGTTCTTTTTGTGAGATAACAAAGATTTCTCTCTTATTGTCAACTATTTTTTGCCCTACCTCTATTAATTTATGGCGAAAACTATTTTGGATATGCCACTTAGATAATTTTCCTTGAGTGAAGACTTATCTATAGAAAAGTAAAACTTTTAAGTATCCTTCATCAATGGCTTTTGTGCCCTGGTCTCTCAGTTAAAACGGAAGGCTGGATTTAATCATTCATATCTCAACAAAACTGGTGCTTTCTGCCATGTTACACTCCAAGTTCCTAGTAAAACTTTTTTTAAAAATGGACAATAATGATTACATCAGACACCTCCTCAGATCATGATGCCACTCATCTTTTTGATTTGGTGGTCAATATGCACATAAGAGATGTGACAGCGACTCACAACCTTTTATTTCTGTGTTTTGGAGGTGAACCTCCCCACTCTCACAGAGCAAAATCAATTACAAATTTCAGATTTCGCTGAAGCTCTCCAGATCCTCTTTTCTTCAACCTTTGTCCCTGGAGGTCAAGCAAATAGAAGATGAGCTCTTTTGTTACTGGAACCTATGATGAGTTTAGCTGACAGCTCCTTGCCTGATGGAGAACAGGTCATATCAGGATGTTTGAAGCGGTATTTGTGTCAAGTTGTACATCCTACCCTGTACCATCTACTACAAGCAGTTGGGTTCCACCATCAGGAATTAATTCAGCACTTAAAGTTAACAGAAACTTTACATTTGCAACTCTTCTAATTCTATCAATCTGTTCCTCTTTCTGGAAGTGAAACCAAGGTGCTATATTTGAAAATAAGCAATTTATTAACGAGATGCAGGTTGTGTTAACATGTCTTGATGAGGGAATCATGAGATTTATATGAATGGAACTCTCCAATCATTTTCAGTCAATTAGAAGTTGTCATTCATGATTAGATCATATATCATGCCATCAAAGTACAAACTTTAATTAATAACTTTATGTCCTCCGTGGATTAATGGTTATAATTTTATAAAGAGGCAATCTATGATATATGCTATTCTCAGGACAATATTTGTTCCTCTGGACACTGGGATGCCAGGTGATACTGGCCATCCTGGAATGCCTGGAAAGAAAGGAGCCCATGGATGTGACAGTCTACCCATCTAAAGTGGTTCCCCTAGACCTCCTAGACCTATTGCTGATCCATAAATCCCAGAAAATCGCCTTCAGTAATTAATTTGAAAACTCAAATTTTGATGTCTAACTAGGACGCATAGATCAAGGAGCGCAACTCACTTGGGATGAAGTGCCTCACTCCATAAAGTTTCTCTTAACACTCATCATGAACTTCTTGAAAACTTGGCTACTTTACCCGCTTTGGTACAAGGCTTGGAGCAAAGAATGCTCACCATTGAGCAACATCAACTTGGACTTTGAGATGTGACTGCCAGTTTAAAGAGCAAAATTTGGCGATTAAACCATCTCTTCACCATGAAGTTGACTCTTTGTGCTGCCCATGATCAAGTGGATTTAGTTATTGAAGATATCTATGACCTGCAAAGTCAAGTGGATGCTCTTCATCCTTATGAATATTCCTGAGATATGATTTTCTCTTTGGGAGGAGGAGCTCCCCCAGTGCCAAGTTCATGTCATTCACATTCTACCTCTTCAAATGGGCATCTAAACCTTCATTTAAAGAGAAGTACGTCCCAGGAGAAGGGAGAATCTTCTTTTCTATATCGTTATGAAAGTGCTATGGAAGAAGCCACCAATAATCAACAGCTCAAACACCTGACAAATTGCCTTAGCTATGTAGCTCAGGATATCTTAGTACCTTATCTGCTTAACTGCTGTACATGGAATGATGTCAGGACTTCTCTTTTTGGAAGTTTGGGAGCGACTGAACATTATTCAACCAGAAACAGATATTTATAAAAATAATTCAATTTTAGAGAAATCATTAATTAGTTCACTCATTGATTTTATTTCAAGGTTCAGACTTTGGTTGCAGAAAATTGTCTTATATCAGATGAAGCTTTTACCACCTCTTTTTTGGCATTCAAAGGTATGCCTAATATCCCACTCTATCTTAAAGTATTAAAATTCAACCTTACTTCTCTTTTACATATTAAAAAGCCAGCTTGGAGATTTCTGCCAAATTGTTTAAATCAACAGGGCCTTTCTATCTTTATAATAAGCCTCAACCTCAAGTATTGGAGCTTACGCCCCCAACTCACCTACTCCTAAGTTAGATTTGTATTTATTTCAAAAAAAACAACCACACCATAAACTTATGTCAAATCCATAAAAATAAGGCAATAAAATATCAGTCATCATAGGGCAAGAGGCTCCCTTTGCAGATGATAATCAAGAGCCCTAACTTTTAGTTCAATGCTAAGTACATCAAGTTGTTTTTTGTTAGCTGCTCCTGCAGAAATTGAAGTCTTCTTACTATTCAAAGAATAATTTTTATTTAACTGAGGTAAGATGACCAGGGGACGGACATTACTGACTAAGAACTAAAACTAAAATAAATGTAACTAATCAACTCAAACAAAAAGCCCAAAATGAATGGATTATGTGATACACACTGAACAAGACAACCAATTAGGTGGCAGCAGAGACCGCTTATCCCTCCATGGCAGAAGGGGAGGGGGACTGGGGGCTCATCTTCAGCAGCAGCTACCTCTTCCCAGAGTAGGGTGCATGTCAAGGCTGATAGCAATGGCATTTGGGCATTTGCAGTATGTGGTTCAATATATTTGATGATTGGTACTTCCAAGTAATTGCCAACCATAAAAATGGCATTATTATTCAGCTAAAGATTTTTTGGATTTAATTTGGGCGTCTGGTAGTTTAACAAACGTGACAATATTGGTTTGGGTAATCTTAGCTTTCAGATTCCATGCTATAGTTACCACGTTCTGGATAGCGTTGGTGACATTTTCTGAAGTTATTTCACATTAATCTTACTTTTTGGAGTAAGATTTTTGGTGATAACAGAAAGTCTAATTCCTCCTGAGAGCACTGCCACTGATGTGGTAATGGCTTTGCAGAGGGTACTGCAATCAGATGTGGCAGCTGCTTCTACTGAAAGCTCTTGGCTGACCTGTATTATTGTTTGGTATTTGGATGTGGGGCATATAGATGAGGGGGGAATTCTGCATCACATTTTGCATTACAGAACCGGTCAACCTGCAGCAATAGTTCTTCAATGATATCACCTGAATCTCCAATTTCATCCAAAAACTCCCATGGGTTCTGGTTAAATTATATTGGGGAATTGGCGTGTGGTTGAGGATTGGTTGTTTTGTTGGAAATTGCATGGGATCAAACTGGGGTCCAATACTGCGCTTGATTGGAAGAATCATGTGTGGCACTGAGGCAAGGTGGAGGCTGATTAGTGGCTGCAGGTGCACCTGTAGCAACTGGATTTGGGGGAGGGGAGGTAGGATCTTATCCATGCCAGAATTGGTATGGGGTGGTCAGCAGATTGGTGGCCATTGGATGAACTATCAGCACTGTCAGAAGCAGCTAGATATGGGCACTTGCATTTCAAGTTGTCTAACTTGAAACAGGATGGACAAATCATCCATCCACCCTCGACATGGGACCAGAACAGATGGTTGGGGGCAGAGGGGATAGCGGTGCAAGGGGGAATCACTGAGGCAATTTTGTTCATTTCAGGACTGGTCGTGGCATATGCCCAAGGCCCAGAGAGATGTGTGGCCCCATTTGGAACTACAAATTGCAAGATGTGGTTGGAGCCATAGGCTACCAAACCTTCCATCAGCTCCTGGTGGAGCACCTCAGGGTGAAGGTGGGTAGGCAAACCAGCAAACTGAACCACCAAAGTGGTGTCCGCTGGGAGCTGGGCCTGAGTTGTTGGGAGAGGAGTATCCTGGAAGACCAGGGGCACCATTGCTGCAGTGGCAGTATCAGCTTTACATGTGAAGCTGAGATCAAAATACCCCTTATAGGGGCGGAAGTCAATAAATCAGGCAGGAAGCATCACCACCTGAGCCATTTCAATAATGGCTTGGTCGTTATAGGAGAAAACTTTCCCATATTTGACCCTAAGGCCTAAATGAATATTGCTCCAGGGGAGCACCAGGGGGGCAACAGGGCACTGCTAGGGTTCAAATAAGGTGGGCGTCAAGATCCTTGGGAGAAGTGAATCGTCCCAGGGGTTTGGTATGACTGGGTGAGCCAGTCTGAGCGCATTTTCCTGTCAGACGGAAAATGGCAGGGGTTTTGCTGGCTGCTCCAGTGTGGGGCAGCCAGCGGGGAATCTGATGACATCAGAGTGAAATTATGGCAGGCGATTAGGTTTTACTTTTTTAACTATATAAACTGGTTGGAAGGTTACACCGAGTGGAAAGAAAATTTTTATTCAAAGAAATAATGACCTTCAGCTTTCTAATTTTTACATTAGATAACTACCTAATTAAATTTTTACTGTCAGCTCTTCTAGGGAGAGCCAAGAAATAGCTGACAAAACTTTTAACCACATTGAAATCCCCCAAGCTTGGCCACTGCAACTTCCTCCACTCACCTTGCTACAGATACCTAACAAAAGTTTATTAGGTTTTATTTCTCAATTTGAATCTTAAGTGGTATGTTTAAAGGTAGTCATTCACATGGTTAAATTCCTGGCTATAATTGGTACTGGTTCTATGGTTAACGTTATATCCTCCCAACTTATTTAGAAAATAAAATGTCTCTGGACTTGATTCATAAATCTGAATATGGGACAATGGATAAAATAGTCTACTAAGGCAATCAGGGCATATTCTGCTTTACCTCTCCAATTCAGAAATTTCTTGATTACCACTCCCACTATTTCATTCAAAACAATGACTATGGGCTGCTTATTGAGTACAACTAATGCAAGCGTTCAATTGTATTATTAATCATAAAGAAAAATACTTCTTGCTTTTTGGATATTGGTTACCATAAATACTTAATCTCCCACTCAAAAATAAAGTGGCCTCCAAAAAACAAACATGTCTCATAAAATACCCCACCTCTATTTGCAAAGTAGAGTACCAAAACTTGGGGCTAAATCATAGTCACCACCTGAGTCCATGAATGCCAAAGATGGGATACCTCTATATGCCCCGTCACATCAATATACCCCCTGGCTCTCAATTTATTGTGGATTCAGGATTTAATTCGCATTCCTTATACTCAAGTTTTTTGGGCAATATGGACATTCTGGTAATGAAATTAAAGAAGCGTTGACCAGTCCTGGAATTTCAGACCCCACTTTTTAAAAATCTATCTCCATTCTATCAGTGAGTCTAACAAATCAGACCCTCCAAGTTCCTTAATATGCCCTCATTGCCTATGCAAAACTGTTTTATTGAAATTATTGCTAATGTGAGCAGTTTTGGCTCCATGCAAAATTTAGGGTTTTATCCCTTACCCACAATAACTCTAGTTGATAGTAAAATTAGAGACAACCTAAATCCCAATGAACGCTAGAATGTAGAAATCTTCCTAGAGGAATATAGTGATATTTCTCACTGGGATCAGGTGATTATGGAAAAAATGTCCAAAATATTTTTTAAGTTATGATCAAGGATCTTCTCTATCTAAATCTTGAACATACCAAAAAAATCTAAAGGTACCAAAGCTCAAGTAGCTCTAGAGCTAATGTATATGTTTAAGTTAGGCTACTTGTGCCATCCAAAAGCCCACGGGTCTCTCTGCTTTAGTTAATTTAAGAAAATTGTTGGACATCACGTTGTCATGGATTGTTGATGACTTAATTCCATTGCATAAAAAGATAGTTATCCCATTCCTTGTATAGACAATTCCTTACACTTAATGTTGGGATCTCATTTTTTAGCAATGGATCTTGCCAGTGGGTATTGGCAAGCTAATTTGTCCCCTTGAAGACCATGAAAAATGCACCCTCATTTTTGGTGATGGATTATTTGAGCCTACTCAATTGCTGCAGGGGTTATATAACGCCCCTGCCACCTTCTAAAGACCCGTGGGCAGTTTATTAGGAGATTTAAAACGCTACTGTGTGCAAGTCTACCTCAATGATATAACCGCATTCACACACTTTTATAATTACCTGGCACATCTAAGGAAAAATTCCAATGATTATGCCAAGCTTCCCTGTCAGGATTTTCCTGGGTTAGATGTAAGCCTTGTCCAGAGGAAGTATTGACATCCCCATTCAAGGGGTGTAAATCCTAAATGGATTATTAGATTCAATAATAAGAGTTTAATCTACAATTATATCAAATTCAGGGTTGGTATAAATTACCTTGGATTTAAGGAAATGGTACATTTCCTTCCCTTAGGACATGTGACCTGAGATATCACCTGGCCTGTTCATGAGGGTGGCTTGATCCAAGTAAGGGTCAGAATAGTGGGCAATCCAGAAGGCCAGGAGAAACTCTACTTGGATGGGGCCATGATGATCCTTCAGGCACGTGTCCCAAAATACTTTATATAAATCCTAATTATTATTCTATTAAAATACTTCTGTTCTTAAGATCTACATCATCTTATATTTTATTAAGTTTAATTTATCTAAATGAATGTAGTCTCATCCATTGTCACATTTGGAGCTGCCCCTGTCTTCTTGGCTGATGCTAACCCCTTGCAGTCAACCTACTTGTTGGGTTCCCCAGTGTTAGCACCAGCAAGCGCATCTTGAGGAAACCTGACATTCCCTAAAACTAAAGCCGCGCAAATTCTCTTTTTCAAAGTGAAATTGGATTTTTTGGGCCTTAAGGTAAGTAAGGCCAGAATATCCCCAATGGATGACAAGGTTATGGCTATTTCTAGATGTCCATCCTTAAATCTCTATATTATGTAAAGGTCATCCTAGGGATGTTGGATATATAGACAGTTTATTCCATACTTAAATGACATCTCTGAGCATTTAGTATATTTGTTGAAGAAAGGAATACCCTTCCAGTGGAAAGAGGAGCAACAACAGGCCTTCAACCTATAATTAATAGCTCTCTCTCACTCTCCTATAATTGTGCATCCTAATTTTGATAAACCATTTTTACTTTTCACTGATTTTAGCAATATATTTATAGGAGCTATTTTATCCCAGCACGACAAAAGTTGGTGGATCATCCCATTGCTTATTATAGCAAAACCTTGTACAAGCCAAATGCAACTATAGTATTACAGAGCGAGAGTGTTTGATGGTACTATTGGCCATTAAGCATTCCTGACCTTATTTATATGGGAGTCATTTTACTAAAAATTACTGACTGTGCTTTGTTGCAATTGCTTCAACAAATAAAGGATCCTGACAGGAGATTAGCCCAATAGGAATCAAAGATTTAAAACTAAGATATTTCCTATCCATCATCCAGAGCCCATACATTAAAATGCGGATTTTTTGTCCAAATTAACTATAATAGCTTTAACTGACCCTGAAGAGGATTGAATCTATGATATTATAACCCAACTGTCTTTATGGAAGAATGAGTACCAAACTATTAAAAAGGAATTAACAAAAAGGTCAACAAATATCTAGGATAGAAACAGTAACCTATACAAACTTGTGGAACAAAAATGGTTATCCTATATATGACCTTCAGCTCACACAGACATTATATTAGAGGAGCATCTGAATGTCAGCCACAGAGAAATATGAAAACTTACCAGTGGCTCAAGACTCAATGTTACTGGTAAATGAACTTGTCTCAATAAATGATGTATTAGAGTCCCGCCTGGTATGTAAAAGTCATGCCAGTCCTAATCTGCTGCCATATACAGTGATTTCTCCCTGTGAACCCTTTCATACTATAAATTTTGACATTCTGGGACCACTCACTTGAGCATCTAATGACCATAAATTCCTCCTTCTGACTGTTAATCATTTAACCATGTGGATCAAAGCTATATTTCTACGCTCCACTTCAGCAAAATCTACCACTATGTTCCTATATAATTGGATTGTCACCCAACTAGGGTGCTCTAACATAATCCTCTCTGATAATGGTCAGATTTTTTGATCAACACTGGTAATGAGTTAACCAAACTATTAGTCAACTCAGATTTATACTCCTTACCATCCTACGATCAATATAATGGTAAAGATTGTAAATGGTACATCTCATGATCTCCCTACGCAAGGTGTAAGCCTTATCCTGGGGAAAAGGTCAGAATATGCTGCTGTGTGGGACTTGACCTTCAATCTACTCACATGATCTCAAAAGTCCCAAATTAGAGTTTGAGCTTACATCATCAATTTAGGTTTTGAATTCAGAATATTATATGAATTATGCCAAATTTGAATAATAATTATTAAATATTTTTCACAAATATCTTACCTAATTCCAGGGCCACATTCACATGACTCCATCACATGTGGCCCAAAACTCCCATTATCTTCATCAGCTGTTCATTCTGAAAGCTAGCAAGTTGGACCTCTAGACCTGGACTATTGGAAGAGCCTATATTTAAGACTGGTACTAACTTACCTATGCTATGAAGCTATAACCAGAGATCCAGAAGCTCAGCTGGCCTTTCATGTGGGACACAATGAAAGACAGGCCAAATGGGAATCAATAGTGACTGATGAATTACTCTTCGCCATTCCCAATGAATCATGATTCCCCCTATATTTTCAACAGTACTATAGATAGTACTGTCTTATTTTTAATAAAGTACTTTTTCAGAGTAATATATTATTTAGCTTACTTATATTTAAGTTCTTATTTTATTCAAATGAACAAAGTATAATCCATTTCTGCATCTTCTAAGCCCTTGTCCTCTCAGCTGACCATGATGCACTAAGCCACCTGCAGTCAGCCACTATGTTGTGCTCCCCAGCGTAGCACCTGTGAGCGCAACTGGTGGAGCAGTGCCAGTACTTTAACCTCAACCCTCCATAAAATGGCCATGACTGACCCTCTACACTAGCCACAATATCTACCTAGTGCATTTCTCATCTATTTTAATCAGTTATCATCAAATTATACTGACGTCTCCTTTCCAAGCTTTATATGGAAGGGATCCCCAACTGCCCTCCAAAGTGCAGGCCATGTTAGATCAAGCTAGCCCCAAAGCCCATAAAGTTACTATGAGAAGTATTGCAAATGAGAATATCTGACTTCAGGCCCTGGCTTTCAAAAATTTGTCTGCTAACACTACCAAAGAAACTAATTGGTTTGAAAATAAGCATGTTTTTCTGCATACCTTCCAGCCAGGTGATTTAGTACTTTTCTATCATCATCAACCTGGTGATCACAATAATAAAACTGGTACTAACTGTTCAGACACTATAAAGCTATTTATAATTAAGATGGTGAACATGCTATTGTGTAGGTCACTCAGGGAACTTTGATAAATTGAATTCATGGTCAATTTTCTCTTGCCTTTTCCCCTGCACCAAGATCTAGAAGGGTGAGTTGTCAGGATTCTGACCCAAATTAAAGATCTGAGTAAATCTGATGATAGGATATAAACTTGACCTAAAAGGTTTAGTTGAAACTACTGTTAGGGATAATCTCAACTAAAGTCATTAAGACTTTATTATTTTGGTGTTCAAACCCAACCTATGCAATTGAATGTTGCTTGACAGAAACCTCCCATATGTCAGGACTCTCCCTTTATTGGGGAAGCCTTGACTAGGGGTTGAAAACTAACTATGGGTGGATGCTGGATTGGGCCCCCCATTAACATGGGTTAAGTCCAATCCGAAGTATTGGGGATCAACCCTAATAATATTAATTAATTATTTAATTAAGTAGATATCAGCATTAGTTGCTGATAATATCAAAAATCAATCGGAATGTGGGAATGTCTATCCTCTTGGTGCAAAAATAAGTTAGGCTACAATGAGATTTGAACCTGCATTATGAGGGGCAACAGCAGGACATTCATCCCACTATGCTAGACCCCCTTGTATTATTACAAAAAGTATTTATATATCTCATGCTGTTGGCAAATGATGCTGATCATTTGCCTATCCTGATCTATCCTATCTTTAATTAATTACCCTTGATATTTAATTAATCTTGATATATTATACTTCCCTAGTACTATAAATAGTACTAAATGTTTTTATAATAAAAAAACTTTCCTTGCAGTATTATTTACTTTTTGAAGTTCAACTGGCATATTCATATTTGAATTTCAGTGCAAAACCCAACAATCATTATATTCAGCCCACAGGAACCTCTGAACCATCACCAACTGGTTAAGTTCCAACATTAGGGACTTTATTTGGACCTCTGAACCTCTAATAAAGGCTAAGTCCTATATTATTTATATATTGGGTTTCAGTGTGAAATCCACATCTGTCCATAATCTTAAGTGAGCTTCAAAGGACCTGACTCAATTTATTATTGGATTCTGTGCAAATTCTGACACCATATTAGGATCCAAACCTTATCTATGTGACAATTGAATACTGTTAAAGAAGTAGCCAGAATGTCACAGAATTTCTGATTGCTATTTAGTATAGAACTAGGCTTTTAAATGCTTAAAGATTTTATCCTAAGAATAATTAATTGTCTCCTATATATTCTTTTGTGAGAAAACAAAGATTACTCTCTTTTTACCAACTACTTTTGGTCTACCTCATTTTATTTTGAGAAAAAGAATAATTGAATATTTCATTTAGTTGATTTTCCTTGAATGAAGGCTTTTTAATTTAAAAGTAAAACTTTCAAGTATCCTTCACCAAAGGGCAACAGTGCCCTGGTCTCTCAATTAAAAAATAACTGGGTTTATTCCCCTCATTTCCTGACAGTCATCAGTCACATCTTTTGGCTTTTTATAGAATTGTACAAATTATACACTAAGATATATTAGTTCATGTTTCCATCAGATTCAAGGGTCATTAGGGATTAAATAGTTGAATAAAAAGCATAGGGCAGAGTTACCAGTGTAAACAGTGACATCTTAATCCAGCAAATAGTATTGGAATTCTTGGAGGGTGTAAACAATGGCAATTACTTACTTTTCATATGTGGAATAATTGATTTTGTCTTGGCCAAACTTCTTGGAGATGTGTTTGATGAGCAGATACTTCATGCCAGAATTGGGTTAATAAAGCTCTGAAGGCAATATTACTCAGTTCAGTAAGTACTTAAAATAACTTTTAAAATTTGGGAAAAATTAGTATGGAAACTTGGGTTATTGCTTTCTTTAATTCATCAAAACTGAGCTGTTCATATTAAAAAATTTAGGATGTCTCCTTTCTTCTGCAGATGGTACAATGGTGCAGAGTTTGACTGGAGTTCAGAATTAAAAAGTGGTAGTATTTGACAGTTTCTAGGAAGCTGAGTAATTTGCTGGCATTTTGGGGATAGTGTCAGAAAACAACAAATTTGTTTTCTTGAGGTGGATAAAATCTCATTTTCCAAAAATAATAGCTAAATAGAGTTGGGAAGATTATTTCTCCAAATAAAAATTCATAAGGTGTGTGTCAAGGTTGAATCCCAAAAACTCGGCTGGAGGGGCTGGTGGCAAATGTGGATTTTAAATCTTCAACCATGTCTAGTTGGTAATATCCAAGTGTAATTCTGGAAACCCAACCTCTTGGTTTGGACTGTAGGAAGTTCCCTTAAAGAAGAAAATAGGGACCTAATACATCTGTGGAGTCCTTTGTTCAACTGGGTGGCATGTCCCATATTATAAGTTAAGTAACTGCTTTAGCCTCAAAAATTCTCATACTGTATCCCCCTTTTCTGCTTCTTCCATTGTGAATAAGATCAAAGGGGTTTGTAGGGAGGTAGTTATTTCCAGGGGCTACCAGCAGTACCCTCACTTTCATTTAGCCCTCACCCTGTTATCCCTTTCCCTTGGAATTTGGAAAATTTGACCCTGAAACTCAGAAAATCGTTACTGAGTTAGAAAAACTGGTTTGGGTCATGAAATGTGAGATTTCAGGTTCTGGGGTGCCAACCCAAGTTAAAAATTTGTTTCTGACAGTTTTAGTTTAAATTAATTATCAAAATTGACTCCACTGAAATCTGATTACATCAGACATCTGATCAGAGTAAATCCACTTGAGTTTGATTCACTTAACGTACCTCTGCTGCTGATCTGAGAATTACGTTGTCAGAGCTTTTTGACTTTGTCCATGAGTTAGTTGGCAACCCCTCAAGGCCAGGCTGCTCTCCACAATCACGTCAACTATCCCAGTTCAAGCCACCCCAATATCCTTTTCCCACCACCAAGTATAAAGACAACTGACCTTCTTAGGGGTGGTTGTTGGTCTATTCTTTCATTCATTTTTAATAGAGTATTGATCATCCAAAAGCCTTCTCTGCTACTCTGCCAGCTTGCTTCCTACCAATATTCTCTCTTTAAACTAAACTAAATATGCTTCAATTAGCATTCTGGGACCAATAATCATCAAGTGTGCACTCCAGTCCATCAATCCAAAAGCTCACAAAATGCTAGCCCAGGTTATTAGAAGTTAAGCTTCTGACCTGCTTCTCCAATCTGCTGCACCAGGGATTTCCAATATGCCAAATCTATATTGTAGACCCACTACTAGTTTGGCACAATCTGACCAACCAACAGTTTCACCACTCCTCACGCAGGATATCCATCATCTTCTGCCTAACTTTCCTCACCATCCCACCATTAGTTCAGTGCAATCTAGATGAAATGAGGCCTCTCACTCCACTGATTTTAATAAATAGTTTGTGGGTAAATAAATTCCTATCCTCACAACTGAGAAGGCAAAGGTCAGTAGCCAGATTATCCAGAGCATCACTCCCTGGGCCAATCTATCCTAATTTACATTACTAAATTAATTTGCCATTTTAATATCATTTCTAGCTCCATGTGGCAGCTCAAAGCACCCCAACAACCACAAGACAATGCCCAAGCTTACCTCATATTTAAATCAAATTAATTTGATTCTTCCACAAACCAATAAATCATTATGTGGGGCATAAGTATCTAATGAACCCAAGGATTTTTATCTATATAAAACTTAAATTAGAAATCTTAGGACTAAAATCTAAGGCCAGCTACTGTAAAACCAAAAGTATAGGTCATCCTCTCTGCCTCTCCCAATAGTGGAGATTGTCACATAAAGACCTGCAGTTGCCCCCATTGCAGCTATCTGGTTTGCTATAGTGGACTTTTGGTATATTTATGTATTTTCTGGGAAATGTCCCCTGGCTGTTGATCGGGCCCTTTTTCTGTTCCCAAGTAAGAAGGTATAGAAGAGGGTGGCTGTACCCCTCATTAACCAGTGCAACCTCACCCACATGGTAGACAAGCGTTGGTTAACAGCTCTTCTGCTTTGAATTCCTCCCCTGGTGCCCACACTCACCTCAGCAGAACTGGTACAGTTAATTGGAGAAATCTGTGCCAAGATCACCAAAATGAAACTGATCAACCCAAAATTGAGTGAAAGTTAGCTCAATAGTCAGATTACATGTAGTCAGAAAGGGATGAAGACTGCTCCATCAGCTGGAATCACTGACAGTTTTGATTCAGCTAACACTATGATTTAAAAAATCAACCCCCCTAAAATCATTGAGGATCATCCCCAATGGGCAGGTAATAGCATTGGACACCATCAATGAGGGTTCAAAGCTCCCTTCCAGAAGATTGGGCATTGCAGCTGACACAACACTCTTGACCAAACAAATGGCCCAGCGACTAGGCATGGGTGGGTTGGGCATCCCAAACCTGTTCCCAACCAAATGGGACCACCTCTGCATGGGGTGGCCTTGGGGGATTCCTGCTGCTCATCAGGCCAAATGCCATTGCACCAACCATCAGAAACATATCCAAGCCTTGGTCCAGACGTTTGAGGTCAAACTGACAGCAACTCAGCCTGCCACCAAATTCTTTGATGTCAGTTCCCAGTTAATTTATCTGTTCCCCATTTCTGAACAATTCTCTGGTTAGGTTAAACTTGCGGGACCTGATTCCAGCTTGTTTCCTCTCTAAATTGACCACTATTTAATCAGTCACATTGCACTGAGAAAATTGTTGATTGATTTTTCTTTCCTAATTTTTTCATTAAAAAAACCTTTCCTAAAATTTTGTTTTCATGTCAAAAACAAACTACCTTTTCTGCTGACCCTCACGCACCCCTTGGGGTTAACAGCCATACTCATCTGGTATTTTATTATGTGCCTATATGAGATTCTGGCTCACTGGCAGTTCTTGGTGAGATTCTTTTCCAGTTCAATATCCATCAAACCAGCAGCAGTGCCTTTGGCATTCTGGTTTGCCATTTGGGTGCTCTGGCATCTGGGCTGGCAGGCCAGTCTAATTCTTACTTGCTGTTTGCCTGACAATTTACTAACTTTTACTACCCTTACAAGAACCATAGAGATCCCTTCTCCTAATCATTAGGGGTGCTATACCACTAGTTTTCTAGGCTTTTCACTAGGTTGTCATATACCCAGATTGAAAGCCCAGTTTTACTTTAATTAGCAGGATCCATGACACCAGAAGAGAAATTGGCAGCAGAAGATACTTCAGCTCCCCTTAGGACACTGAGGGAGGTGGCAATTGGAGAAATTAAATAGGCATTCTTCTTGGGCACCCCAACTATTGGAGAAGTTCAGGGTAGTTCAGAGGGGTGACAAGTCCCGCTGGCTAATCTCCCAGTCTAAATTAAGTATGCACAAACTGAAGGTAGTTGATAGTGATGTCAGGTAATGAGTTCAATGTTGCAAATACCAATATGGTGTTAGCCCCAGTTTAGTAAAGTAGCAGCATCTTTATCTTGTTCAATCTCATCCTTGTAATACTAGCCTAATCAGGGTAACTCCCATACTTGGGATCTTATAAATGTTTGGAATCTCAGGTTTACTGGAAAATTTCAGTACATAGATAAGAAATAAGTTGAGCAGGGGGTTGTGAGTTTTCAGTTTCATTCATCAAATCAAAATTTTTTGTTGGGGCTTCTGGGGTAGTGATTTGGGTTTTGGGTGCTTTTGGGGGTTTGGCACTCAGTAACTCATAAAAAATCATCTGTAGGGCTTTAGGGGTAGCAAATTGGGTTTATACGCTGATGGGGTTTCTGCACTCAGAGAATCATCAAAAATCTTTTTTGGGGATTTGGGGGTAGTAACAAAATTTTTAAATTGTAGTATTTTAACAGCATATTCTTCTAAGGTTAAGATTGACTGATTGGCTGATGGAGGTTCTGGGAATGTCATCTCTGGCAGGATCACTACTTTGTCATGCCAACTTGAGAATCCCAGGTTGATAATGACTTGAGATTTATATGAAACCTCAGATATCTATTTTATTAGATGGTACAGTTAGCATAGGTAAGCTTGAGTGGTAGGACATTCTGTCCATAATATCAGTATTGGTGTGGCAGGATAAAACCTGAGAAAAACAAATAAGAGAAAATATAGGTAGAGTATTTCTGATAGTTTATTGAAAAAATTTAAGCAGGCTTTTATCCCTGATCAATAGAAAACTTGAAAAGGGAAAGAGAATTTAGGGGCCTCAAAGTAAAAGCAGATGAAAATGAATATATGGCAATAGAGATAGGATAAAGGAGGGGACATCTGCCAATAGATTGGCAATCTCAGTGATAGCGTGACTATATAAGTTTGACTAAAAGTACTTGGAAATCAAGTAAAACCTGAACTTCAATTATAACAGATATCTTTAAAATGGGTGATTAAAAATTTTTTTGGGAAAAAAGTTTTTCTGAGAAGGTTCTTTTTTCCCAAAAAACTTTACCCCAGCTCTTTTCCCCTCAAAAAATTAGTGCATTTTTAAAAGTGGCTCTTTAACCTACTTTAATAAATATTACTATCTCTATATATTGTTTTTGGCCCCTTACTATTTCTCTATAAAAAAAACGTATTGTATATCTATTATATATATTATCTTATAAAAAAATATACTAATTTATTTTATAAAATTTAATTGATTTTATTGGTAAAATTATACTAAATTTACTGATCACCATCTACAATACTTCATTTTATTAAATTTAGATGATTTTATTGGTCAACATATGCTAAATTTACTGATCACCATCTATAGTAATTCATTTTATTATATTTGGGTGCTTTTATTAGTCAATCTATGGTAAATTTATTGATCGCTATCTAAATAATTCATTTTTATTAAATTTAGATGAGTTTATTGTCAAATTATGCAAAAACGATAGCCATCTATAATGATTTAAGCTCATCTCGCTATGAGCTCATACTGACTGAATTTTGATCATACCCCCCAGCCATAGGACATATCAAATGTGCAACGAAGCTATCGCTTCACCGATGCCGGAAAAAATTTTATCCGGAGTTGTATTAGTCCCACAAATATCCATCGCTTCCGAGCCCTTTTTGTATATCTACTTTCATAATGGGCAGATACTTGCCCAATACTTACAAAAGTAAAATGTGACCCAAGTTGGAGCATCTTCGATTTTTGGAAATGATCATCCAAATCGGTCCAGTATTTTCAAAGTTATGCGCGAACAAACATCCAAAAAAACATACATACAGGTCGAATTGAGAACCTTCTCCTTTTTCAAAGTCGGTTAAAAACGCTCGAATTTTTAATTGAAAAGTTTCGATCGAAATGCTTTCTAGTTCATCGAAGGCAATGCCAAAGCTTTAACTTTACTTGAAGCCTGGGTTGATATGAAATACATTATTAGTAAACAAGCTTTAAGATACAGAAACCGAAATTAAGAGTTTACCTATACGTTACACAAGATGGACACAATCACGGAACACGAGACATTTGCTGAAGAATTTGATGTATTGTATTTTTACTTTCCTCCTTAACTTGCAACTATTTTTTCAGCTTTAATAGTTTTTTAGTACAAGTTTCATGTTGGACTTTAACCTGAAAGTTTATTACCTTCATTAATTCTAATTGTTTAAAGCGCAAAAACGAATAACATCTGCTGATCAAGAGAGGATAACTTTGGTTGGTTGTGCTTATTATTTAGCTTAAAGTATTTTAGTTGTTCTTATTTCAGTTGATTTAAATTTTTTGTGCAAGGCTTTTAGTCTAAATAAATTACTTTTCTTAAAAATCGTGTGCCCCGGTTTTAAGTGGCGGCTATACCTTTAGCCGACATCGCTTTACTATTTTTTTGATTTGTTAAAACAAATTAGAGTTGCAACCGGTTTATTTATCTCTAGAAATTTTAAGAACTTTGGAATTTTTATTTCCGCAAGGTTTTTGGGAGCTAGAATTTATGTGCAACATGAGAATTGAACATGCCACCGTGGAAGTCGGACTTGGTAGCTTGATATACCCAACTTTGGTTTGGATCATCTATTACTAAGAAGTAGTTGGTTTATTCTGCTTCTTCTATTAGCTGATTATTTTCAAGCGAGGTAGATGATTGGCGCTACTTTGTACGGGAGAAATCTTGTTTTTGTAACATTAAGGGTCGTTTTTCAGTTCTAAATGGTCCCAACCAGAAGGGGAATGTATGTTTAGTTCTTTTATTAAGCAAAAAAACATGTTTGAAGGCTTTTAATCTACCTTTCGTTTTAAAGTTATTATTAAGGTTTATGTTAGACCAAAATGGTGATTACTTTTACCGTAAGAATTTGAATGCATACGTTTTTTAATAAAGGTGTGTTTCTGCTGCCTTGAATTTACCGTGCATTTCAACGAGCAAATTCAGGAAAATGGTGAAGTGTTTGTGCTTGGAGTAGTAATAGATAAACCATGGTTGCTTTTATCGTTTATTTCTATATGCTTGATATTGCAACGCAAACAATAGTTTTCAAGTGGTTGTTGAGATTGAGGATACAAATTTTAAATTTAAATTGTCAACGCTAATAAAATTTGATTTATCTTAATACTTGGAGCAAGTTGTGTCAATTTCGAGTCTCAAATGGTTCGGATAATCATAAATTTTATTGTTTCGCGTGCTTATTTTGTATACTTGCTATGCATGTCAGTTTTTATTTCTAATGAACTGAAATTTAAAATTTCAAACTTGCTCCAAAGCTGGTCTAATTATACTAACCAGATGGGCTTAAACTCTAGGGTCTGAAACTACGTGCTTTAAATAAAAGCAAAAATGTGAAGACCTTTAAGGATTTTTTCGAAGCTGCTAGCGGAAAACTTAACTTTGAGCTTATCCAGATATCTAATAGTAAGGGGTATGTGGTGGCTGGTTTTGGTAAAGGTAAGTTTAGCTTAGATGGTTTAGGGGATGAACTGATTCTTTGTTTAGAGTTTTTTGTCTGTACCACGGAAAACGCTCGGAGGGGCGGGAAGGATCCTGCGCAGTTTCTGGACCTTGTTATGATTGAAGTTGAAGCTCGGATTCAGCTTGTGCGGCTGTCTCGGTGCCAAACCGAGATCATCATCATTTGTGATGGGCTTATGACTCACTATTTTGATGCGCAGTCCTTGCTAAACAAGGTAGCAAATTTGAAAAAACTGACTAATGTCGTAGACCACCACCCAGCCTTCTAAGAGCCGAGCGATGTTAACCCCTCAGCCCGAAGTGGGGTTGTCGCAGTATCTTCTTGATCCAAGCGATGAATTCCCGGTTTTTCTGATGTTGCTTGAGGATGGGCGGTTGTTTGTTGTGGACGACAGCTCAGTCGCAAGGTGGCAGAGGGAAGAGGTGACATCAGGTAATATATTTATGTAAGCTTTTGTTTATTCAAATTAGCCAGTTTTTCGGCCACAGGGGGTCAGATTGCTTGGGGGACTCGCAACGGCGACATTCACATCAGCGGCGTCAATGGCGAAGTTGGGGCAACCATCCCGCTACCTTCATCCCTCAAAGGAAGCCATATAGCACACCATCTGCATTGGGTATCCGACGAAGAACTATTTGCGGTTTACTGGGGCCTTGATACCAATCCCCCCGTCATGTTTATGATCCATCTGAAATCCGCAGTCAGGTTCACAAGGCTGGGGGAGGTGTATCTGGAGTTTGAGGCGCAACCGGATAATACCAGGTTCAGCTGCTGCGTCCTCCACAAACTGGCGCAAGACGTACCCAGCCTTGTGCTCCTCGCCGCCAGCCAATGCACCGAGCTTATTGTGTTAGCCTGCCGGCCAGACGGCGAGTGGAGGCAGGTGTTTTTGGAGGAGTCGTTTCAAGTGGTCCTTCCTTTCAACCCTTCCACGACCATCGTGCCCGGGGGTATCGCCCTCGATTTGACCGCCAAAGAGCCCATTCAAAATTTGTTTTCGGATCTTCCCAACATGCCTTCTGTCCCCGTGTTGTATCTCCTCAATACTCTGGGTGAGCTGCAGATGTACGAGTGCATTAGTAAGCAGCTAGCAACAAACATCACGTGCCCGGAAGCCACGCGTGCTGCCGACCTGTCGCCTGCTACTCCGCCCGTTGTTACAGAGGTATCACCTGCTATCGAATCTTCAGCTGTCACTGGTTTTGAGGGTTCGCCCTCTATTCTGCTTACGTCGGCGCCTGTCCCCATAGAAGAGCACCCGCCTGTTAATGAGCAGGCACCAGCTCAGAGTTTGGCTGCTTCTGCCATTAAGCCTTCAACTACTCCAGAACAGCAGCCCTCTATAACTCTATCGTCTGAAGCTAGATTACCCAACGCATCGATCGAGACGCCTCAGATGGATAGTTCAAGCAAGCATCTCGAGGTACCTTTAACTCAAGAGATACTTGGTTTAAAGGACATGGGGCTGAGTCGTTTTTTACAAGCTGACCTTGAACAGCTTTCCTTTTCCGAGATACTTTCTTTGGCCCAGAACGATCCCAAAGCCAAAAGTTTTGCATCCGCTCCGCCCCACCCTAGCCGCCAACTTGAATTGCCCCCTTACTCCGCTAGCACGGCAGAATACGGTGGGCTACGGAAGCTTGCCAACCGCTTCAATTTCACTGTAGCCACCGTTGGGCTCAATAAAGACCGCTGGGACAAACACGTTGCTGACACTGGCGACATCAATGCGCTTTCCAAAGACCTCGATGCCCTGGGCGATAAAATCAAATCGGCCCACAGGGACGCGCTATCCTTTCACAAAGCCAGCGTCGAATGGTTGAACAAGCTCAAAACCACGGCCAAGGACCTGGCATACTCTGAGCAGCTTATCTCTCGCCACAGGCCGGTGTCGCATGACGCCTCTAAATATGCCGAGACGGAGCCTGCGTATCAGGCGATGGTGACCGGGGCCTTGGTGAACCTTGAGATTAAGCTTGCTTCTTTCCAAAACATCCTCAACCTCATCAACCAGCAATATTTTTCAAGGCAGAGCCTTTGGACACGCGTCCTCGAGGAGCCAGCACTTGGCCACTTTCTAGCTACTCTCCAGGCGCTTCATCAAAGCAATCTACAGTTGCAAAAGAAAATTTCCCACATCCGTAGCTACAACTCAAAAATCAATTTTATCTATAAAAGCTCCGACTCCAAGTCGAACGAATACTTTACGGAAGCCATCGCAGCCTCAGCTTCGATCGCCATCCCGGCTTCGGCGGTTGCCCAAGCCCACCATTTGACCAATCAGCAGACGTGGCTCGACGACTTCCAAGCCGAGTTTGTAAAGTTGCATGCTAGCTAGAAATCTCCATCTAGCCTTTCGGTATATATGGAGCTACTCAGAAATCTTTTCATGCAATTAACAAATTACCCTTATGCCAACCATACCATTGCTTAAGTGATCAACCAGATGAGTAATTTTGGTTTAATCCATACTCAAACAATTAAGGCTTATAAGTTGTGAATTAAATAGTAATTTTATCGTTGGCTAGGTCTTTATTAAACTAAAGTATATTTATTTAAACAGGTTTGGGGTGGGTCTTTGGCAAGGCTCAATATCTTAACTAAAAACGTGGTTCATATTATTTGAACTTTGCTGCTAAGGCTAATCATCTGTAAGTTTGCATTCGTGTAGTTGCTTGTCCAGTGAGTTTTTATGCAGATTAAGATTATTCGTGCTAGCATCAACTAGTCTAATATTGGCCCTTACGACGTTTAATAAATTATGTAGATGTGTGGAAGACAACCAATAAGTATGAAGATGCTAAATAATTATCAGCGGAGTTAAAAACTTCTTTTAAACAAGACTTATAAAATTAACCATTGAAGACTATTGACTCATTGTAGGATTTTAGCTTCGGATATTCCAGGTGCAGAGTCATAACTGGTTGTCACTAAAAACTTTAAAAATGGCTTATGCATCAAGCTATACAAAAAAGTACATAGCATAAAATACGTCGATTTGCTTATAAATATCCGAGTTATACATTTCTAATTAAGATAGCTTAGGTGCAAATATGACTGTAGATTGAAGTTATATATTAATTAAAATGATAAAAATTGATTTATTATATAAGGTCAGAAGGTAAAATTATAATGCATGAGATACACTTAGGCTATGAAAGTTATCTAAAATATAAAATGGAAAAAGTATGTGTGTATGTATGATCCCATTGATTTAATTATTTAACTTATTTGGCCTAGCAGTTGAGGATCATCAGATAATTCACCAAATTTTATAATCAAAACTTACCAAAAACAATAAATAACACAGGGGAGCAAATTTTTTTGTTGCATTGATAAAAACACTTGTTCTTAACTAATTTGGTTGCTGATTTCATATCTGAAGTTAGGTTTTCTCTGCAAGCTATAGTTTTTTGCAGTTTATTTTTAATAACTTTTCACTTAATTTAAGATTATCAAAATTTTCAGCATTTATCTCAGCTTACAAATATGGGATGTTATCTTTATCACCTTTGTGGAGATAATATAAGTCATTTAAACTCAAAAATATACAATGGTATACAATTATGCATACAGTTTTGAAATGCAAAGTAATAAAAGTACTTATTTTGAGTATAAATCTCTATATATTATTTCTCAAAGTGTTTTTTTGTCAGTGTGAAATATCTCCCTTAATACTGTATCAAAATTAATGTTTGATACGCCATTTTGAAGATTATTTTTCCCTCCAATGACGAAAAATAAGTAAATTATTATTTTCATGGTAAAATAAAAAGTTTTATGTGTAACAAGTGAAACCCCTATATGTTTTCGATGGCATTCAGTATATTGTTACGGCTGAGCAGTTTGATATTCGGTTGATTCGATACTTAAAAGGTTTTGGCAAGCGGTTGGTGGTTTTGGGTTGATTAATAAGCTTAACGGTTTTAATAATGCAGTTAGTGATTGGTTGATATGATAAGTTAATTGGTTTTGGTAAATAGTTGGTGGTTTTGGTTGTTTCGAGCAGTTTAGGTTTGTTTTACGAATACGAAGCAGTTGGTGATTGGTTGATTTGGTATATTTAATGGTTTTTAACCGGCTTTTAAAAAGGTTATCAATTCGACCTGTATGTATGTTTTTCTTTTTTTCTATGTTTGTTCGCGCATAACTGAAAATACTGGATCGATTTGGATAATCATCTCCAAAAATAGAGGATGCTCCAACTTAGGTCCCATTTTACTTTTGTAAGTATTGGTCAAGTATCTGCCCATTAATTTAGTAAATAAAAAATGGGCTCGGAAGCGATGGATATCTATCTCTATAACCATGTAGTACTAAAAAAAGATATCTATCTCTATATATTATTTCTCAAATGTGTATTTTTATTGGTATGAAATATCTCTCTTAATACTGTATCAAAATTAATGTTTGATACACCATTTTGAAGATTGTTTTTACCTCTAATGACAAAAAATAAGTAAATATCTTAAAATTAATGTTTTTATTAAAAATTATATTTTAAAAATTTCATTTAAAAATTACATGTATAAAGTGTCATGGTGGTGCCAAAGTCTCTGAATAGAATAGAATAAACGTATAAATAACGTACAAACAACGTATAAATGTATAAACAACGTGTCATTCAAATTAAAACAGGTAAGTAATACAACATTTGCAAAAGCAGTGGAGCACTATTCTAACCTCAATAATATTGAGGTAGCAAGCGTTTGTTGTCATAATTTCTGAAAAAAAGTAAATTTTCTTATAAAAATAGTAAGTTTTTTTTATTAATATTTTTTCACAACTTCAAAATTAGTTTTTTATTTAAAAATTATATTTTATTTTTGTTATGTTAATACCAATTTGCATCATTTGTTATTTGCAATAATCTATTTTTATTGATTAAGTACTATCCATAGGATAGTCATATAAGGAATCCTATTACCAGAAGTGATGTGAAGTATTCGCATGGGTCACCTAGTATGGTATAAAATACTATTAAATACAAACATAATTTTCTTAACTATAGCATTGAAATGTATACACAGATGGAAGATGTTAATTAATTAATATAGCAATATAATATAGAGAGCATGCAAAACACATTAAAGCAATAATTTGTATTTGTAGCTCTTGCATTTATGACTTTCTCAGGATGGTATTGTTTGATGCTCCAGCAGCAGTCTGCCATCATATGTGTGTCCCATTACCATTGATAATACTATTCTATTGTCTTCAGGTCTTGATAGAAGCATTCCACCTGCTCACACTAGTATCCCCAAGGTTTTTTGTAGGTTCATTAAGATAGCTATTCAGGAAGTGTATTTTAATACTCATATAGCATCCAAGTTTGTAAAATGATTTTAGCATCCTTTGAATCAGAATTATATAGTTTTCTGCCTTCTTGTTACCAAGGAAGTTGTTAACTGCTACAAAAGATATCTATGCTGCTCTCTCCTTTTAATCCATCTTCCTGACAAATTCCTTGGCATGTTTAAGGATCAAATGTGAGGACCATAAAACACAAATAGTTTTATTTTATTAAAGGACATACCTGGAAAAGCAGAAGCAATGTGTTAAAAACATTATTTTTAGTATTCAGAGCCTTTACAAATTGTTTCATCAAGCCAAGCCTGATATGAAGTGGGGGGATTTAAGTCTGGGGGAGCATCCCCTCCACTTGACTGGATGGTGTTCCCTCTCCCATCCAAAGAAGGTTTGAGAAGACCAACTGCCACCTTTATCTCCCATGGTGACCTTACCCATGTGGTGGATTAATGGTGGGCCACAGCTTACCTTTTGATGATTCCACTACCTATCCCAGTATTACCATCTGAGAAGTTGGTCTGGTAAATTAAGGGAACTTGAATCAAGTTATCAGAGAATTGCATCCACATGGGGTGAAGGGGATGAATAAACCAACAATAATGAGACTTTGGCATAAATGACTGACAGCACCAAACCATCAGCAATAAATCCTGATGGCTGTGTACCCTTAGTGAGTAAAGCATCCAGTAATAAAACTTTTGCTAACTTTCCAACAGCATTGGGCCATCAGCAAAAGTAGCCATTCATACTGAATTCTCCCTGTCAGCACCAAAATCTTTGTCTTGCAAATCTCGCCATGTCAAATGGATGCCAGAGCAATTGGGTGTGGGTGTGTTGGGCGCCCCAAATGTAAGGAGAGTGTCTATAACTCTCCTGTTTCCAGCGTGGTAGTGCTTGGTGCACAGGGCTAATGCCAGGGAACTAACCAATAGTACAAAAGGTACTAGAGCCTAGCAGAGGGTGCTGGAACAATAATAACTTAAGTAGAGGAGTGCGATCTTTATAGTAAATAACCAACCAAAAGTGATGCAGTGCACAAGGGGAGAAGGGTAAGCGTCCCATTTTGGAGGGAACCTGAGAGAACCAATGGTGCACTAAGGGATAACCTAATCATATTTAAAATGGAATGGCTTATGTAGTGCAAGACCTCCTCAAAGAGGTCTGCACACAGGATCATCCAAGATAATATAAATAAAATGAGAAAAACAGGAAATTTTATTGTAAAAAGACAACAAACAAGAAATGTTGGTCACAAAAACCAAATTTAAACATCGCTGGGGTAATTCTGGATCCGCTGAAGTGGGCACAAGCCTTGACGCTCAAATAGGCAAACACTTCCATCTGAATTGGTAGAATACACCAAAATTGTCTTCACTCAAGTAACATATTGAAGTTATATACCCAAACACACAATTTTGTAACTAGAATGGGATTTGAACCCCCATCCTCCAATCAACTAAATTGAACCATCTTAATTTGTTAAGTAGCATGTCTGTTTAAACACCTGGGCTGATTCAAGGGGCTGGGCGTTTAGCACCTCACTAGTATCAACCTGGGCATATTTGGCTTGTACCCAGCGTTGGTCAAATGTGTGCTTGAGGTCAGGGAGGGCCTGAAGTTTTAATTTCTAGATCTCCTGCCACCCAGCCTTATCCTTGGAGTTGGTGCCTACTATCAAGTCATTCAACCATGACATTACCCTCTCCTCCTTCTTGGGCTCCACCCCCTCCAGGGGCACTTGCTAAGGAGAAGTTTTTATATGCAGGAGACAACTTAATAGCAGCAATGTCTGGCTTGGACTTTGATCCTGCAGCCCAAGGAAAACGATTATGGAATGCTTCAATCAGGTCTTGGGCATGTACACAGTCATGTGCTGGCACCCAACTGTTCTCTGCCACGTCAAACCCCTTCCAGGATACCAGGTACTCAAGTCTTCTTTTAACATGACGGGAGGCTACTATTTCCTCCATTTCTCACTCTGGCGCCCCATCCACAAGATAAGCCTCAGGAGTCTCTGGTGGGGGGCCCTCAAACAACATCAATTTTCTCTAATGAAAGACTGAGAAGATCCAAAATGAAGAGGTAAGATCTAACTGGTATGAGGCATAGCACACCTTTCTTACAACATGGTAAGGGTCAATCCTCTTTTGTCCCAACTTTTTGCATGGCTGCTTGATAGGGATGTTATGAGCATCAAGCATCATGAGATCCCTCCCTTGTACGCAGGACCCACTTGGCACTTACCATCAGCATTCTCCTTATACAATTGAATTGCCACCTCCAAACTTGTGGAAACCACCCGGTGGACCTTCTTGATAGTCTTGGCAAAGTCCACCACCACTTCAACTTTAGATCCACATCTGGGCTCCATGTTAAAGGTGGGGTTAAAACCATGGTTGGCGAAAAAAGGGAACAACTGATCAAAGAATGCAAAGTGTTATTATAGCTAAATTATGCCATAGGAAGGTGAGAAACCCAATCTGAATGATCTGCGGCGGTGTAAATCCGCAGAACTGTTCCAAGCACTGGTTCACTCATTCAGTCTGCCCATCTGATTGGGGGTGAAAGGCAGTTGAATGGCAGGGGCGAATATGAAGAGTCTTACACAACTATTCCCAAAAGATGGAGGTAAACTGGGGTCCCCAGTCACTGGTAATTTCTTAGGAAACCCCATGAAGTGCAAATACATGAGTAACAAAGATCCAAGCCATCTCAGCCGCAGTTATTGTAGTTCTGCAAGAAATAAAGTGGGCGAACTTTGTAAAATGGTCCACCACCATGATGGCATCTAACAATCAGAGAAGGTAATTCCACAATGAAATCCACCAATAGGAAAGTCCAGGGCCCTTTAGCCTTCTGGAGTGGTACCAACAACCCTGCTAAAAATTGACGTTTTTCTCGTTTGATTGCAGATCAAGCACTCTTTACAATACCGTCCCACCTGAGAAGGCAAGCCCTTCCAGTTGTAGGTGCGTCATATTAACTTCAAGGTCTTTGTTTTCCTAGGATGATCAACGGTGAGTCCATCATGATGGTCCAGATTATTTCCAGGTGCAGTAGTCCAGCAGGAACCCATAGGCGCCCCTGAAACCACACCATCTCATCCTTCACATGATAATCCCTGGATAGATCCTCTTGATTAAAAGATCTCTTGGCAAGTACCATAGTATATTTGACTGATAGCATATGAGAAAGGACTACCTTTCTAAACATACTGTATTCCTCCACATTTTCCAGAGGTGCAAGTGCTGGCATGTTGGCCATGTGTAAACTTTTGGGTATGTATACTGCACAGATTGGTTGTTGAGTAAAACTACAAACACTAGTTGTATGATTACAACTAGTAGGTTGAGTCTTCAAAATAGGAGGCAATTAATCCACTCTGGTAATTATAATTGAGAAAAACAACTAGGGACCTTTCTTCCCTTCAGTCTTCAATTTAGAATTAGATATAAATATATTTCAGTTGAATTCTGCTTTTTATTAGAAAATGTTAGGGGCTTTTATAGGCAGAAGGCGGACAAATTTTATATAATTTTCTGAAAATCAACTGATTAGTCCCCCAAAACTTCTAACTCTTAGATTAACTTCTGATGGTAGCGAATATTTTCATCTTAATTAGTCCCCAGCAGTGTAACCTTTTACGGATTGGCAACCATCCCCATGTGTTAGAAACCATACAAAGATGGTCTGGGGCCATGTGACCTGATTACTACTACTAGCTACTGCCAAAACAAGCATTAAAACTCTTCAGTAGCTTCTTTAAAATGACCCTAATCATTCAGCGCCTCTGCTGTAACAATTCATTATAGCAATCTGACTATCAGCATTCATGACCTCATTGAATTACCTAATTAAAATTGTCAGGCATGATGCCCAATGAAATATCAATCAAAAGAATGTTGGATTATGTCCTTTGATGAATTTTAACTACTAATTTAGTTGGGGATGATCCCCAACAAAATAGTAATTGGATCTCATCTTTGGATTATGTCCTTTTATAATTATGACTAAAAATTTAGTTAGGGATGATCCCCAATGAGATATCAATCAAAACCAACCGTCAGATTATATCCTTTGATAATTATGATTAAGAATTTAGTAAGCAACCATTGCCAAACAATTGGTTGCTTTAACAACTGTCAATTTTTAATTGGTAAGTGAGATGGATAATGTGGTCAACCAAATTTACAACACCATGGGAGTGGGAAGTTGAGATAAAATTTTACTTGGCAGAATCATAAACAGGGCGTTATGAACCTCTAATTCCTTTGGATCAGGAGCTAAAGCAGGGTTGCAGCTTAAAGCATCCACCAAACCATTATCCTTGCCCTTGGTGAACTCGTAAGAAAAGGCAAATTGGGCGAGGGTTTCATGTCAACAGGTCTGCCATGGGGTTAGGACATGAGGGACGCGGTAGTACAGCAAGGTATGGTGATCTGTATGTACATGAAAAGGTTGTGAGGAGCCATGCAAGTGGTGACGCCAATAAGTCAGCGCCTCCACTACTGCTAGTAACTCTTTGGCATAAATGGCATAATTTAACTCAGGCTAAGACATTTTCCTAGAAAAATATCCCACCAAATGCTCTATCCCATCTTCGCCTACTTGTAACAAGGCAGCCGCTATGGCGAAGTTGGAGGCATCAGTAGACACAATGAACTCTTTTGAAGGGTCAACATGGCGAAGGACAGACGTGTACAACAAGGGACATTTCACTGCTTGGAAAGCATCCTCCAAAACAGAGGACCACTGAAGCACCTTTGCACCACTAGCCTTATATAAGGGCACTGCCACCTTGGAAAGATTGGGCATGAACTTCTTGAGGAACATACACGTCTTAAAAAGCTCCTCAATTCTTTGACTGAAGTGGGGGTGAGCCACTCACGAATAGCCTTCTCCTTGTCTGGAGTTATCAAGTGTCCTTGTTCAAACACAACATTGCCCAGAAAAGTGACCTGGTACTTGAAAAAATTCACACTTCCTAATCTTCAGTGTAAGGCTGGCTGCCTTTAACCTCTCCACCACTTGCTGAAGGTGTACTGCATAAGAATCATAATCAGGGGAAAACATCAGGATATCATCCATGTAGGCAACCGCTCATACCATCAGCAGGTCCCTCAACGCCACATAAATACGGCGTTGAAAGATAGCAGGGGCATTCTTAAGCCCAAAGGCATAACCCGAAACTGAAAAATCCCTTTTCTGTTATGAAATATGTTTAACCACTCTTTTCCTTTTTAATCCGAATCTTATTGAATGCATTGAGGCAATCCAGCTTGGAAAAGACCTTTGCCTTCTCCACATAGCGCGCAATCTGATAATCCAAAGGGATGGGATGTAGATCTGGTACTTTGACGTTGTTGAGGTTCCCATAGTCTACATATGGGCGTAGAGTACCATCAGCCTTCTCAACAAAGAGAAGTGGGGAGCATACAGGGGAGGTACACTGAAAAATCGCGCCTTTGACTAACTGCTACTTCACCCACACATCTAAAGCCTCTTCCTCCAGGACGGCCAATTGGTAAATGGGAGAAAAAATATGCACCAGATCCACAGTGAGCTTGAACTCACAATTGAACTCAGAGTGATCAGTTAGTGCATTAGCGGATGCTGCATCAAAGGAAGATTCCAAACCCTCCAAACTAGAAGGTAAAGGAACTTCCTCGGTGGGCTTCAGCATAGGGGCAAGGATAAGGATGTGAAGGTGGGGCCAGTGGAGCAATTCTCCCTGAACGTTAGCCTCAGACAAAGGAACTACTATTATGCGACCATTATTCAAAGTTAGGGATAGGGTATTCTCTTTCAAGTTGGTTCTATCGTCAAACTTCCGCCACCTCTCCACACCCAAAATGATAGGGTACAAGAGGTTTTTGACAGCTTGGAAGTGATTGGACAAGTTGTAATTGCCAACCTGATAGTCCACTGTCCCAATGACCTTCATAGTGGGAATACCTTGGGATGCCCCTCCCCTAACTATACCACTTGGCAAGTAGCTCAGCTCAAGGTAGTCGGCTAGGCTTTAGTCCATAAAATTTTTAGTGATGCCTTTATTCACCAGAATAGTGGTGCTGAATTTCCCTAAAGGGGAGGAAAGGGTAGCATTCAGTAGAAAATACCCTGAAAGGTCTTTATTATAAATCAGAAAACGCCAGTAATTCACCATCAAACTCTTCATATGGCATTAACATGTCACCCTAGTATATGTTTGAATCAAATAATGGAGAGGGAGATTTGGCCACTCTTACTACTGAGGCCACATATCTCACCATATCTTCAGCAGGGGCATAAACGTTGTTGTATTGTAAGCGCAGCTCTTTTCCAACTTCCTGAGTGCTGCAAATAATGGAAGAGGTCAAACGAGGATTTTCTGGGGTGATTTGATACACAGGAGTAGGTTCCATATCTGAGCCATGAGAGAGAAAATATGGTTCAGAGGTGTATATAAGGTTTTCGTTATAAAATGCGTTTTTAGGTGCAAACAACCCTATTCCCATAACAGCAATGGAATGCCTGGCGTTATCTAAGGCCAACACCTCAGGCCCATCTGCACCAATTCCGCCAGCATTGTCTGAACGTGCTGCTGAAGTAAACCCCATTTATTTAAGTTGATTTTGTAAATTTTGGCGGAAAGTCAGGGAATCATGACTTTTGGACCCAGAAGCATCCGTGTCCACCAGGTAAAAATACAAAGGGTGGGTACTTTCCAGTTGGAGGCAGCCAAAATAATGCCAAGATGCTCAAACCTTTGGAAAAAGGAAACAGCGTTGCAGCTGACCACAGCCAAAGCCCACAGCTGGTGCCCACCATTCACACTTTGGAAAAGTCCCACTCAGAAAAAGTTCATACACATAAAATTAAGAGGTTGGGCAACTATTGTAAGTAGAGTATCTATAACTCTCCAGTTCCCAGCGTGGTAGTGCTTGGTGCACAGGTTCAACGCCAGGGAACTAGCCATTAGTACAAAAGGTACTAGAGCCTGGCAGAGGGTGCTGGAGCAATAATAACTTAAGTAGAAGAGTGCGATCTTTATAGTAAATAGCCAACCAAAAGTGACGCAGTGCACAAGGGGAGAAGGGGTAAGCGTCCCAGATTGGAGGGAACCTGAGCGAACCAATGGTGCACTAAGGGATAACCTAATCATATTTATAATGGAATGGCTAATGTAGCACAAGACCTCCTCAAAGAGGTCCGTGTACAGGATCATCTGAGATAACATAAATAAAATGGAAAAAACATAAAAAGTTTATTGTGAGAAGTCAACCAACAAGGAATGTTGGTCGCGAAAACAAATTTAAACATCGCTGGGGTAGTTCTGGATCCGCTGAAGTGGGCACAAGCCTTGACGCTCCAATAGGCAAACACTTCCATCTGAATTGGTAGAATACACTGAAATTGTCTTCAATCGAGTAACCAATTGAAGTTGTATTCTACCCAAATGCATAATTTTGTAACTAGAATGGGTTTTGAACCCCATTCTCCAATCAACTAAATTGAACCATATTTGTTTGTTAAGTAGCTCGTCCGTTATAACGCCTGGGCTGAATCAAGGGGCTGGGCATTTAGCACCTCACTAGTACAAACCTGGGCATATTTGGCTTGTACCCAGCGTTGGTATAATGTGTGCTTGAGGTCAGGTTGGGCCTGAAGTTTCAACTTCTAGACCTCCTGCCGCCCAGCCTTATCTTTGGGGTTGGTGCCTACTATCAAGTCATTCAACCATGACACCAAATCCGTTCCCAACCACTTGGGACTGCCCCTATGTGGGGTGGCCTTGTGAGGATTCTATTGCCCGTCAGGCAAAACACTGTCACTCAAATTGTCAGAACTGGCAAATTTACAATTTTGGCATCTGTGGATTTTGATAACAATTTGGTCCACCGCTGACACTTTCAAAGTCAGTTTTTAATAAATAAGTTCCCCCTGCTCATAGTTCGCTAAGTTAGGTCAAATATTGAGGGTCACAATCCCTTGTATTATAAGCTATTCCCCAATCAATCAGCTATTTAACCAGTTGTACCACACTGGGCTAATTGACAGTTGATTTTATTTATTTCAATTTCATTAAAATCCCTGGGCCTCAAAACTAAATTCTATTTAGTTTAACGTATCCTTTGCCAGAACCCCAAGACACCCAATGGTAACTGATAGGGTGTGTAATGATTGGGACCTTACATTCATGTTGGTGACCCTGTTTACATCCGCAGTTAACTGGGCCTATCATTTTAAAAAATTACCTGGAACTTTTACAGATTGCCAAGACAATCCGTCACCAGGACCTTGACATTTTATGGACAAAATTATCCCTGCTCCAGGTGAGGATCCATGCCCTCGCTGATGTTTCAATACCCAGATCCCCCATAGGGAAAATAAAACCACCCAATCTGATCCCATATCTCCTACGCCCAGGCCTATAGGTCCTGGGCAGCAACAGCCTGGTTTCTCGCTAACTTACTCTTTACATTTGTGGCCCATTGGCGCTCATTGGTTACTTATTTCCCCGCCCATTTAAACATCATTTGAGCAGCAGTGCCTCTGACATTTTGGCTCTTTTTGGGAGTTTTTGCATTTCAACTGACAGGCCAGTCTAAACTTTATCTGCGCTTCCCTGAAATAATCAACTGTCCATTGTTTCCAGCCATTTCCTCCCTCCTTGTCAAGATGAGCGCAAAAGTGGTCACCATCTACAAGATGAACGTACAGTTGGTAGCCTGCCTTCTGTTGTTATCTGGTCAATAATAAATTTTGTGAGCAGCTTCTGGATGGCTTTTAAAAATTTTCTCCATGGCCATATTGCCCCATTGCCCTCCACTTTCCCATTAGTCTACCTTCAAGTATTGGATCGGTTGTTCTTTCCTATGAGGTCGCAAATCAGGTCCTTGAAGCCCTTACCAAGGTGCAGATGCAGTCCACAATTACAATAAACAGTGATGCTTTGCTTATGAATGCTCAGAAGAGCGTAGCCTTTCTAGATGCAGTTGAAGGAGAAGCTTGTTGGTGGGTGAGAGGTCTTTTGCATTCTGACATTTGGCCAGGCAACCCCCTTCACTGTTACAGTAGTGTCAGCAGCATTAAAATCTTCTGTGCCATGTTTCAAACGTCTATTCCAACTATTTTCTATAAATGCTGAAGAACCTAGTATGGCTTATTTTGTTTCAGCCTTCCATGAGCTAGCCCTGGTGGTGGACCTTTCTGAGGATGTAATACAAGCAATTTTCTGAACCATGTTGGATTTCCTCAGCATAATATTTGGTCCACCCCTATGAAGACAGTGGATCATATTTGCAAAGCAACAAATTCAATTAATGCAGCTCTCCACCACAATCCCAACCCTCAAAATGGGAAATTCATGATTGGAATTGCTGACTTGGCCTCAGTTTCTGATCCTGATGTCAAATCTGTATCCATGTTGGTTCAAGGGACCGATGCTGCCTCTGTTCCCAAGTTGGGTTACTCTAGCATATCTGTACTTACTTGACAGAAGACCAGCCTGGGGAGGAAGTGATCCAACCCCTTGTTCACACCAACTTTCTCCATTAAAAAAACCTATTCTTCCCCCAGATTTAGTTGCAATCTATTTGTTGTCAGCAGAATTAAATACAGCCTATAATAAACAGAGTTTCGCCTATTTTTATTGCCAATGAAAATTAGCATTGGGTCTCAATAGTTGTCCTTTGAGGCCTTGGTTGACAGGGAGCAGAAAGGAACTTTAGAATTCTGGAATTGGCCCAGCAGCTTGATCTAGATGTGGACCTGGGGCCAGTGGTGTTGTCTACCTCATCAGTCTCCCAGCCATCCTTAAAAGTATGGCGGCCAGTATCTTTCTCAGACCATCAGTTTAATTTCTGTGATCACTTCTCGCAATACCTAACCTCGTGTTTCAGGTATTTTAAGTGTGGTTAGTGGCATTAGCTGCATGTGATAATTCATCTGGAATCAAACACGCTGGCTTATTTCAATGGTCAGGTGGAGGGCGAGTTCCCATAGCTAGATACTCTTGTTAAATCTTGAAGACGAGGTCTTTTACCATCCTCATTTCTCCCATAGGGCTTCCACTAGATTTTCCAACAGCGTTAATGGACTACCAGAGCCTTTTTGATTCCAAAAAGGCTAACTGCTTTCCCCCACATATGGAATTTGATTTGGATTTTTGGACAACGGTGGAGGTTGTGAATATAAACTATCCACTGTACCCATATACAGTGGAGGAGGAGGCTGCTCTTGATGCATGGTTAGATGACATGCTAAATAAGGGTTGGTTGTTCAAGGAGACATCCCCAGTTGCATCTAAAATTTTCTTTTCCAAGAAGGCAGATGGCTCCCTTTTTCCCTGCATGGATTAATATCACCTTAACAGTATCACAGTCCATGACCCGTACCCACTGCCATTGGAACAGACAATCAGCTAAGAGATTGCCAAGTCATAAGTTTTCAAAACTCTATCTGATTAACTCCTTTAATCATTTTTTAGGTAGCAGAAGGTCAGGAATGGTTACCTCTATCTGGAATAGACAAGGTATTACAATCTCGGGTAATGCCATTCAGGTTAAAGAATGCGCCAGCAACCTTCCAAAGGATGACAGATAGTGTGCTAGGTGATCTTCTGGTTCACCTGAATGGTCAAATATAAGGATGAATCCTGGTGCACTCTCCATCCCCCAAACAACATGTAAAGGACTTAAGTGGTAGTGGCTGTCCTGCATAAGGCTGGTTTGTTTATTAAGCTGTTAAATTTGTGAATTTTATAGGGAGGAAGTCACCTTCTTGGATAATCTCATCTTAAAAGATGGGTACGCCATTATGGTCAGGTAACTAGATGCCATTTGTTAGTGGCCAACTCCAATGACTCAGAAGAAATTGAGAAGCTTCTCAGGCACCATAATATTCCTGAAAAAATCCTCTCCCATACTCTTGCAGTTGGCTGCACCAATGCACCCACTCATGGGCAAAAACATTCCTTTCCATTAGACACCTGAGTGCCAGCAGGCATTCAATTCAATTAAGGAGGTGTTCTTGTCACCTCCAATCCTTAAACATATAAACCCTTCCAAACCCTACGTTGTAGCGTGCAATAAGTCTTCTGCCATGGTAGAGGCTATCTTGCTCCAGGAGCACAATGGGTTGGAGCTCACAATTTTTTAATTTCCCATAAGTTTCTTCCACATAGAAATCCTGGGTCATCTATGACAAGGAATTAATTGCCATAGCGTGGCCTTGACCCACCAGAGGTATCTCTTGCAGGGCGCTCAACACAAGTTAACTGTGTGTATAGATCACCAAGCTCTCCTCTATTTCTGCAAGCCACAGAAGTTGGTGCATTGGCAGGCCCAAATTTACCAAGACATGTACAGCTTAACTTCAAATATGAGATTGTGAAGGGAGCATTGAATGTGATTCCCAACTTTTTAAGTTGCAATCTTGCCCTTTCCAAAGATGAATTGGATGAGCTGGATCTTGTCACAGTTATTCCGCCAGCTCAAATCTTAGCCATTATTACTCCCATGGTCTTAGAAGCAGATTTGAGTCCAGACGTGCCTTTTGTTCATGGGTCTTAGCAGCACAGATGGTATGTGCGGAAGGGGTGGATCTTTTTGGAGCGCTTGTCCTTTCCAACTTAAAAACATTCACTTTATTCTCTGGATGAGGTGATTATCCTGTTTAAATTGCAGTTGTGGGCCACTCCCCTCCTCTGAGCTGAAGTCATCCAGCTCATCATGATCTACCTGAAGTTGGTCACCTGAGGAACAAGAAACGCATTGATTTAGTAAAGCTTACTTTTACTGGCCAAGCTTGTAAAAGGACGTTCCAGCATGGATTGCTGACTGTGTGACTTACATGTGGGCCAAATCAAATCAGTATGGTAGGAATGGTCTCTTTCACCCTTTGCAGCAGGCAGAGGGGCCGTGGACATTGGTGTCCGTGGACTTTATTGTTGAGCTACCCAGCTCCAAGGGGTTCACAGCGGTCATGGTGGTCATATACCGCTTTACAAAATCTTCCTTGTTTATCCCATGCTCCTCTTCCATCATCTCCAAGATAACTGCCCACCTATTCATGAGGCACCTGTTTTTTATGCTTGGACTCCTGCAGGAAATCATCAGTGACCATGAGACCCAATTTATGGTGCAGTTTTGGAACAAGCTCTTGGCAATCTTTAAAATTATGTCCTTTCACTCCACTGCTACCATCAAAAGTCAGATAGCTAAACTGAATGGGTCAATCAGATCTTGGAACAGTACCTGAGGTGCTACTTTGCAGACGCTCAGGATACCTGGGCAGATGATCTTTACCTCTCCCATTTTGCATATAATTATGGAACATATGCATCCACAGGCTTATCCTCATATGAAGCTACCTTGGGGTATAACCCATCATTTTTGGTTGTCCCATGCCTTCGCCCAGAGGTTCTGGCTGTAGCTAACCACGCTCAGAGCATTCATGCCACACAGTCCTTGGTTAGGGAGCACTTGACCAAGACAATAAGTAATTATAAACGGTTTGTGAATTGGAAGCGTCTCTCAGCATATGAAATAAAAGTAGGTTCACATTTCATGCTTGACATGTGACACTTGTGCATGCAGGTGCCCTCACTTAAGTTCATAAGTAAATGCTTAGGCCCCCATCTGGTGGAAGTGGCCCTGAGAAATGGCGCCTTCCATTTGAAATTGGCGGCCAACTGAAAGCAACATCCTGTTTTCCATGTCTCTCAGTTATCACCATTTAAGGGGATGATCCCTTTAGAACCAGAGCCCATTGAGATTGAAGGTTTTAAGGAAGCTGAAGTTTATGTAATTTTGGCTTCCTGACGCTCCCGCAGATCATTTCAATATATTGTCACCTGTAAAGGCTATCCAGCCTATGAAAATAGCTGGGCTGGCGCTTGGGACTGTGCTAACTTCTTGGAGCTTGCTGAGGCTTTTCACGCTACCCACCCAAATGCCCCCTGACCTCCCCCAAAGTTTGCTACACTAATGGCGATCAAGTTACCTAAGACAAATAAGATTATGGCCCTCACTTAATTTCCTGGTGGTGGCACTCCCCTTTGGAAAAGGGAAGGATATTGTAAGTCTGGGGGAGCGTCCCCTCTGCTTGGACCAGGTGGCGTTCCCTTTTCCATCCAAAGAGATCTGATAAGACCAGCTGCCCCCCTCATATCCCATAGCAACCTCATCCACGTGGTGGATGAGTGGTGGCTCACAGATTACCCTTTGAGGATTACACTACCCATCCCAGTATTAAATATGAGATATTGGTTTGGAAAATTAAGTGAACATGTGTCAAGTTATCAAAGAATTGCATCCACTTGTAGTGAAGGGGATGAATAAGCCAACAATAATGAGTTTTTGGCTTAAATGGCTGACACCACCAAACCATCAGCAATAAAGACTGAAGGCCATGTACCCTTGGTGAATAAAGCATCCAGTACTGAACCTTTGGCTAACTTGTCAACAGCATTGGGCCATCAGCAAAAGTAGCCATTCACACTGAATCCTCCCCTGCAGCACCAAAATTTTTGTCCAGAAAATTTCGCCATGTCAAACGGATGCCAGAGCAATTGGTGTGGGTGGATTGGGCGCCCCAAACCCGTTTCCAACCTCTTGGAATCGCTTCTATGTGGGGTGGTCTTGTGAGGCTCCCGTTATCTGTTGGTCAAGACAATTTCACTCAAATTGTCAGAACTGGCAAATCTACAATTTGGGCATCCACGGATAAACTGATAACAACTTTGTCAACCGCTGACACTTTTAAAGTCAGTTCCTATAAATAAGTTCCCCCTGCTCAAAGTTCGCAGGGTTAGGTCAAATATTGAGGGTCACAATCCCTTGCATTATAAGCTATTCCCCAATAAATCAGCTATTTTAACCAGTTGTACCACACTGGGATAATTGACAGTTGATTCTCTTTATATAAATTCATTCAAAATCCCTGCGCTTCAAAACCAAATTTTATTTCTTCTAACTTATCTTTTTCCAGAACCCTGTGACGCCCCAATGGCGACTTATAAGGTGTGTAACAATTGGGCCCTTACGGTCATGTTGGTGACCCTGTTACCACCTGCAATTAGCTGGGCCTACCATATTAAAAATTACATGGAACTTTCACAGATTGCCAAGACAATCTGTCACCAGGACCTTGACATTTTATATACAAGATTTATCCTTGCTCCAGGTGAGGATCCACGCCCTCACTGATGTTTTAATACCCAGTTTCCCCATGGGGAAAATCAAGCCACACAATCTGCTCCCACAATTTTCTACGCCCAGACCCATAGGTCCTGGGCAGCAACAGCCTGGTTTCTCGCTGGCTTACTCTTTACATTTGCGGCCCATCGTCGCTCATTGGTTATATATCTCCCCGCCCATTTAGACGTCATTCAAGCTGCAGTGCCTCTGACATTTTGACTCACCTTTTGGGTGTTTTTGCATCCCAACTGGCAGGCCAGTCTAAACTTTATCTGCGCTTCCTTGACAGGGGAAGATGATTCTGTCTTGACTGTTACCCTGTATTTATGCTCAACCTATGAGGAGTAGTAATAGTTGTTTTTGTCCCCTAACTTCATTGTTAAACAAAAATATGTAAAAATAATGAAAATAATATTGTATGTAAACTAGAACATTCAGCATAAAAACCAAAATCTGTAACTGTAATTGAAACTCATATTGCATGAGAACTAGAGCATGCACAATATACTAACTTCATATTTGGAATTAACAATGCCAAAATACATAGAAACAGGTAAAAAATCTCATCTTTTAACAAAAAATTTTCCTGTATAATTAATGATTAATTTTAAGGTTAAGCTAGCGTTGCAAGATCAATTCCTGGCTCAACCTTTTTAATAAGCTTCAAAAAAGGAGGAGGTTCTCAATTTGACCGGTATATATGTTTTTATGCTTTTTCACACATAACTCTGAAACTTCTGAACCAATTTAGTTAATTTTTCATAAAAAAGAGGATGCTCAACTTAGGTCCCATTATACTTTTGTAAATATTGATTCATTATCTGACTATTATTTATTAGTTATATTAAAATGAACCAGAAGAGATGGATTTCAATTGTGGAAATGTTCATTGCTGGATAAACTTAATTCTGGCATTGATGTAGAAATAGTTTAGAAGCAACTTTTGACATATGTCCTATGTAAAAGGGTAGTTCAAAATCTAGGCAAGTGTGAGATCATAGCAGGATGAGCTTAGATCATTATATATGGCTATAGTTTTTGCATAACTTGACCAATAAACTCTACTATATTTTTGATAAAATGGGTTTTAACTGATACCAATTAGTAAATTTTAGCATAGATTGACCAATAAATCTACTAACTTTAATAAAATGGATTACTGTAGATGGCGATCAGTATCTTTGGAATAATCTGACCAATAAAATCAACTAAATTTAATAAAATAATATATTGTAGATGGCAATCAGAAGATTTTCATAGATCAAGAAATAAAATTAGTAAAATTTATTAAAATGAATTAGTAGTATATTTATTTATGAGATACTATATAATTATAAAATGAGTTTTATTTTTATAGAGAATTGTGAGGATTCAAAATGGATATATAGAGATGGTGTATTTTTTATAAAATTGAAAAAAGAATAAATTTAAAAATGCACTAAAATTTTGGAAAAAAGAACTAGGGGTAAAGTTTTTCTTGGAAAAAAACCTTCCAAAAAATTTTTGGAATAAAAGAACCTCCTTAAAAAAGTTCAAAAAAGTATGAAATAATTGAGAAATTATGAATCTTTAATAAAACCCTTTTTGAAGTTAGTACAATATTTTAGCCTGACTTATAATAGGCATTTACAATATATATACTCAGCACTGTATATTCTAAGTTGCTTATATTACACTTAAACCCAATCTAATATAAGATTTATTTTTGTATTTGTGAGAAAATAATTTTTAAGTCAGTTTGGAAGATAGCACTAACTTCAAAAAGGGTTTTATTTAGGACTTATAATTTCTCAACTATTTCATACTTTTTAGAACTTTTAAAGGAGGTTTTCCCAAATTGTTTATCATTTAATTTTATTAATTTAAAAGTGGAGTTGCCCAACGTTGCTAGGTTTATTTATGAGCTTGCACTGACAGCAATAAGGCTGTGCTAGCACTATACTTGAGCCGTTGGGCCTAACAGCTTTTCTATTGCCCTCATGGCTGGTGAGCTTATTCTCTTAAGTCTATTTAATTATTTATAGTCTACTTACAACTCTAACACTGATTTTAGCTTTGGGTGAGCAATTTGGTGAACTATTTGATAATATTCAGCAATTCTCACCTACTCACCCAAATAGATGACTTATCAGACTCAATTAGTTCTGAGTGAACAATTTGGTAAGTTAGTAGATAAATTTACTAATTCTCAACCACTTGCCTAAATATATTGAACCTATCAGACACAGTAGTTTCAGTTTCAATAATATTTGTCAATTTTCACTTTCTTTGCCCAAATAGATTGAACCTATCAGCCTTGAAGGTTTCAGATGTCAGTCACAAAATGTGGTTTATTAAAAAATTTAATCAATTTTTAAATTCTTTTTTTATAACATCCTCATTTATTGTGGGGAAGGCTGACCAGGGGATGGACACTTCCAAATGTAGACATAAAAGAAAACTAAACTTAGTAACAGGGAAGGCACCCCAGAGAAGTGATGCTATCTCTTGTTGCCAGCGGAAACGCCACTATGGGGAGGAGGAGGGAACGTGTAAAGGGGCCATAACCACAATTGAACACATGTGGAGGAAAGGGTCTGAGTTGATGAACCAAACTGGGAACCAGGAGGAGACCAGCTGATGGTGATGCGAAGGGAGGTACCCAAACATCCACGCCAGATAGTAGTCCACCAAATGGGACAGGAATCTGTGGACAGCTTCTGGGAGGGTGGGGGTGGAGCCTGCGATGGCATCCAAGACAATTGTGTGGATAGTCCACATGGCGATTGTGACCACCAGAGCACAGAGGGAGGGTGGAAGAGGGGATACCATGGATATAGCAAACATATATCTTGACAGAATGAAGGGATGTGTTTGATCCTGGCCAAGCAGACGTTAAACTTCGCGCCATATCGCTTTAGAGGTAGGGAACTTCTCCAGGTGGTGGAACAGCGTTCCATGCTGGCCACACACAACGCAAGATGAATGTAAAGCGTTAGAGCGCTCAGCTGTAAGGTACACCCGCCTCAGGCAGCGCCACACATGGGAACTGATATGAGGCTGCAACAGAGGGTGGTGTGCGTATTTCCAAATAGTCTTCTGGGTCTCAAGGGAATAAGGGATGTCCATCATGTCCAGGTAGTCCACCCTGGATAGGACATGGGGCTGTGTGGGGATCAAGCCATCTTGAATGGGTAACCCCTGTACCTCCTATGTGTGAACTGAGGAGAGGGGCGGCCTCTCTGGGCTGTGTGTCCATTAATACAGATTCTCCACTCAGCGCTCCAAATGGAGAGGAGGATTCATTTGTAGTGGGTTTTAGTACTGTGAGGACCTGTAGCCGATGGGTGGGAAGCCAGATATTTCATCAAGGAGTGAGGGTTTGATGGATTGTTAAGGCCCAGGGCATGGGAGAAGTTGGAGAGGGCCACGTGGGACCAGTGTTGGGAAGGGAGTGTAGGGGCGGTGATGGCTGTAATACAGGTGCCCAGGATTTTGGCAGCATGGGATTTAAAGTTGAGCAGGCCCATGCAACCATGATGACGAGGGCCAAACATGACCTCAAGCCGCACTGGCGGTGGGCGGCCTGACCATATCCACCCTTGTAGAAGGGCATACATAGATTTGAAAAAACCCAGGGAGAAGGCGATTGCGTGGGCTAAACCAGACTTTGGAGAGGAGCATAGAATTGGCTAAAACAACCCTACCAGTAAGGGAAGTAGGGTGGGCTCTGAGGGAGGCAATGCGCTTTGTCACATTGTCTAACATAAGACTTATCATTACTGCTGAGGCATACCCGCCTGCCTCCACCCACACGCCCAGATGGCGGACAGGCCCTATGGTAGGGCGTGGCATGAAGGGGAGCACAAGTGGGGCGGTGTGGGGTGATAAGGGAAGGCGAGCACATGTGCGAGAAGATGGGCTGGGCTGGGCACTGGTCGCTGGGGCCCAGCAGGTTTGATACTGACCAAGGAGGATGAATTAAGTATTGGAAGCGTTCAGTGCAGCATTACTTACCTGGAAATACTCCTGGATGAGAGCTTCAAGCGCGCGTGCATCTTGATTACTAGACACCCCGACCACACAATCATCTGCAAACGCCATCATCTTGACTGGGGCTTGGCCTGGTGCATGGACCCCAATGAGGCGGGCATCCACGTTTCAAAGTAGTGGGTCAAGGCTGAAGTTATATAAGAGTGGGCTAAGGGGGTCCCCTTGACGTAGGCCCCTTTGAGGGCGGACTACTTCCGTGAGGAAGCCAGGGCCATGCACTGCCATTGTTGCAGATTCCGTAAGCAGCATTACCCAGCTGATGAAATGAGGGGGCAAGCTGAATTGGTGGAGGCAGGCCCTGAGGTATTCCCAGTTTACTCTATCATAGGCCTTCTGTTGGGCCAAAAATATAAGTGCCCTAGAGGCCGTGGACTGGCATGCATTAGCAACAGAGTGAACGTTGTCCCAAATTGACCTTCTGGGTATGAAACCAAATTGTTCTGGGGAGATGGTGGCAGATGCTACAATCCCTAGACGGTTAGCCATGATTTTAGTTAAAATTTTTGTATCTGTGTTAGTTAAAGAAATGGGGAGCCAGTTGGCTAGGTCTAGCTTATCCCCTTTCTTAAAGAGTGTGATGGTGAAGGCCTCTTGCCCTTCTGGTAGGAGGCGCGTTTCCAAAAGGCTCTGGTTAAGAGAGGCAAGCAACAGTGGGGATAAATATTTGAAGTACTTCTTATAGAACTCATACAGAATGCCATCAGGGCCTGGGCATTTCTGATTTGGTGCACTGTGGATGGTGGACCAGAGTTTGTTTGGAGTAATCAAATTCATTAACTCCATCTAGTACTAAAAAAATTCGTTAACTCCATGTATTGGGAAACGGTGTGGATGTGCATGCTATTGAGAAATTTTGCCATTTAAGCCGGCTGAATTGGATCAGATCAGTACAACTTGGAGTAATACTTTTGTATTTTGATCGCCACTTCAGCTGGTTTATCCATGACGGAATTATCTGACCTCCGCACCTATGTGCAGGCCATGCTCTGTCGCGGTGTGAAGAATTTTTTAAAAAAAGCGGAGCATGTGCCACCCTTTGTAATGTGTTTGGCCCTGTACTGAACACAAAACCAATGTTTGTGTTGCCTTTCAAGCGCGTTGAGGTGGGCGGCTGCTTCTGCCCACTTCTGGCCCCAAGCAGGGCTGTAGCCTGTGGCTGGGATATTAGATTCCAGGTGTGCCAACTCTGCCAGAGCGTGCGATATGACAGCCAATGTAGCTCTTGAGCATTGGGAGGAGAGGTGGCGAGCGTGGCAGATGGTATCCTCTTTGAAGGCTGACCATGTGGAAATTGGGTCCACACAAAATGGTGTAATATACTCTTTTGCCAAAGTCGCTGATTCCACCCAAGTGGAAAATCCTGGCAATGCAAGTTTGGGTGGGCGGAGTTTGCACCAATGTGGAGCCATAGCCACTGTGATGGGTAAGTGGTAGGTTATCGAGACCAGCCGGTGGTCAAAGAAATCGATTTTTGATGTGTGGAAGTGGGAAATATGAGATCAAAATTTCACCAGCGTGAGGATAAGGTCAATGCGGGACATGGACCTTAATTGGCCATTGTGAATGTGGGGGCACGTCATGTTCTCAAGTAGTGGAGCCTGTTGCAGCAGTGCATCTAGCAACCCAAGGGTGGCCTTTAGAACGCAAAGTTCTACATGACTCTGAGGGGCATGGGATGAGGAAGGCCATTGGTCCGTGGGTGTGTTTAGCCAACAGTTCATGTTGCCAACTACAAAAGGGTCAGGAGGTAATGGAAGAAATTTGACTGATGAGAAAAATTCCTGACATTTTCGTGCACAGGTTGTGGCATAAATGTTGACTATAGCGTGTGCCACATCAGCTCATGAAAATGTAACAACAAGGACTTGGCCATCAAGGAAGGATTCAGATGATAAAAATTTAAAAAAATTGTTTTTGAACAAGCACCCCACAGTGCTCAGACCAGAAGGATAGGGAAGGGAGGAGCATGGTTTTCCAAGCATCCTCAGAACCTTGTGGACAGTGGGACTCCTGGATGGCCAGGATGTCCACGGGTAAATTTTTTTGTAAAGAACTCAGTTTCCTAGCCCAGGACGGTGAGGCCTTGAGTCTGGCAATATTCAACATCCCTAAAGTGAAGGCTTCCCCCATTGCACCTTAGGTGCGAGGGGGTGGGCACCTGGGCCCACCAGCCTCCCCTGGATCCCCACAGGCCTTCACAGTGGCGCGGGTGTTTGCAGCAACACTATTGGTAGATTTGTTAATTTTAACAGACAGGTTCACATTGGATTTTGCCTTCACTTTTTGTTTTCCTGCTGTCAAACAAATTTTTTGTGGTGCAGATGAGTTCAGTGCACCAACGTTCAGGTCAAAATTTTTTTTCAGGTAGGTTGGAGACCAAGTCAGTTTCAATTGGGGCTTGGTCACAAATGTCAGGTGAGATCAAGTCACCCATCAGATCCTCAGATTGGGTGGCCCAATCAGCTTGGGCCTCCCAATATGATTGGTTGAGGGATTTCCAAGTTGCTTCTGCCATGAAGGTTTCAATGTCCTCCTGGTGTTGGGAGTGTGGGATAGCAGAGGTGACTTTGGCCGCTTCCTTGGCCGTGGCCCTGCAGGCCTGTTTGGCCTTCTTTCGCTCTTGAGGGGAGACAGGCTTTACTAGTAAGTAGCAGCCTTGTGCTCCCCACGGGAAGGCCTCTTTGGTACTGGTGGTTGGTTCATAGTGCGCCTCCCCGTTGGCCATGGCTGCTGAGGGGTGCTCTTGGAATGTGATGCCCTCCTTGGTGGGGCATGCATGTGCCTTATGGCCAAACGCATCACAGTGGGTGCAGATGGGGGGGTGCGCTGTCTACGGTTACCCAGAAAGGGTGGGTGGGATGCCCTTTGATATTAACATAAGTGGAGTGCGAGATCTGGGTTAGGTCCTTTGCAATCTCATCAGTTGGAGTCAGAACTGCAATGGCTTTGCTGGTGCACAGGTGTGGCATCAGTGTAAAGCGTTGCATCTTAAAAAGTTGTATTTTACCATATATGGTGAGACCATCTTTCAGGTGCTGCTCCAGAACGCAAGTTTGACTGTAGTGGGCAAAAAGTTAAATGTGAGGAAAATTTGGTTAGATTTTGTCTATCTGGTGCGCTTGGTTTTGATGACCCACTGCCCTTCAGGGAGGTCAATCACAACGCGCACTGCAGCAGCTTCATCTGCTGCCTCCTTGTTTCTTTAAACCAAGATCCAGCCAACCACGTGACATGGAGTGAGGTGCAACATACACCACAGTTGGGAAATAAGCGTTCATGTCCCCACAAAATTTTTTCCCATAAAGCTGTTTTTTGAATATCCAGGAACACCTGGACTCCATATTACACCAATGAGAGTGGTTGAGATTGTGGTGTGTTGATGTACTGGTTATATCTCACCTGCCAAGTGAGGATTTCTGGGGAAATAGTAACCGCTGGTTTTTTCTTTTTATCTAATCCGCCAGTTTCTCCAGGGCATTTTTGAATGTTGGAGGTTGCAGGCCTACCACCTGTGCCTCTTACCTTACTTGCCCAACTGCTCCCTGACATGGGCGCAGACTAATCTCCCCTGTGAGATTATCAAACTAAATTCAGACTTGAATTGAATAAGTTGCAAAAGTGATTGCAATGAGAGAGAAAATTTTCTTTCTTTTATATAATTTTCTTTTTGATTGTTTGATTTTATTAATTTAACCTATTTATTTATTTTACTTAATTTATTTTTATTTTATAAGTTTTTAAAAACAGAATATAATAAAAAATTAACCTATTTTGAATCTATAAAAATTATAGTTACTAAGTACACTTTTAAATTAAGGTAAATTAAATTAGGTGACTTTATTGCTATTACCTACAAACTAAAATAGCTCATCAATATAAATCTCATCTATTCAAATTATATCTATATATAATAATTTGGAGAACAAAAGGCTATTCTGGGCTTCTAGCCCTGCTTTTCTGAATTTTTCACCTTAAACCTTTAAAAAAGTCTGACCTTCTTAAAGTTGGCACACCTTAAATAAATACTTTTAATTATTCACCCAAATTCAATTGGACCTATTGAATCAAACTAAAACCACTTCTCACTTAAAACCCATTTAAACTATGAAATCAACTAATCGCTTATTACTTACTAAAACAGTTAACTTAATAGTTAGCCAAATGACTATCAACTGCTTAACAAAACCATTTAAACTATCAAATCAACCAAATATGAAACTGCTCAGCTATAACAATATACTGATTACTGTTAAAATACATAAAATCTAATTCTCATATTTAAACTTTTTTATTTTATTAAGAAATTTAAAAGATTATAGTAGAATATTAAATTGTCATCTGACCTTAGTAACTGGGTAAATTTAATCAATATGCTATATCAGGAAGTGTTTTAAATGAAGGATATAAGATATAACACAAACAAACATCTAGTACTAAAAAAAGATATAACGCAAACAAGATGGTAAGTTAAATAAAAGCAAGTATAAATAGATGTTTCTTACTTTGTTTCTTGTTTGTAATGTATGTGTTCCTATATCATTCATCCAATTGTAACAAAAACTTCAGTCAGTTGTTGTGCACGTGCCATAAAAGTTTTTGAATTAGTACAACCATTATCAAAATACTAAAATAAAAAA